>JAODVM010413721.1:0-10212 GCA_025400095.1 Phenganax marumi
GCCGCCAATGAAATCTACATGAAATCGCAGGAAAATCGACTTACGCAATTTTGGGGAAGTCGGACATCTGTGTGTCTTTAATCTGTGATAACATGACAAGCATAAAGCATATCACTTGTTGTAGTCACTTACTTGTCATCTTGAACACGAAGATTATCGCAAAACATCAATCTCGACACAGGTTTCCCCTCGTGTGGCTGCCATTCATGCAGACAACGTGGAGGATCACCAGACTGGAAATCTAACTGCCAGAATTTCACGCCACCGTCTTCACTCGCTGTGGCCAGAACACTGCCATCTGGTGCCAGAGCAACGTCCGAGATGAACTGTAAAAATAAATGAGTTATCTTTATACTGGATAGTCTTAGATATCATCTCAGTGATGTTCTTCCTAGGGATGCAAGCCAGAAAAATATTAGCTTAGTTACCTTTTCATGTCCATGATTGACCCTCGTGATCCCATTCGTAATCTCACTAACATCCATCTCAACTTTCTCATGAGACTCGTTCATCACGCAAAGATTAAACACCTCAGCAATGCTGCCAACACTGACTGCTAGTATATCTTCTGACGTGCTTTCGTCATCACTGTCTTCAGCAACATAAGGACACCAGACAAGACGATTTCCATGCGATATCTCTGGGAGTTTATCATTCCTTCTCTTTACATGCAGTTTCAAATCATAACTACACATTATTCAGAAAAATAATAGCATCATTCAACGGCACTTTTTTTCCGTCTCATAAGTAGGTAGTTCAAAATGTTTTGCTCTGGTTTTATCCAATTCTCTTGCTAAATATATTTTACTTAGCTTTCTGTTAAAAAGGATACTTGATCATCGTGTCATCCTCTGTTATTGTCCATAAAAACACATCCCCAGCAGAGTCAATACAAGCAAGTTGATCAGAATTATAATGAGCAAATGAGACATCTTCGATACTCCCAGTGAAGCCTTTGATAAGAGCTTTTTGAACAGTTTTCCGATTTAGGATTCGCAACATGAAACCAGACTTGCCTAGACACGAAGAAAATAAAGAATTAGCCTTTCTCACGATGCCATTTTTGGGATATTATCTGAGATTATAATCAATAAATTTAGGTTTTGTATTGTCATTGTTCTAAACAAAACCTTTATAAGTTAATTTACATTTCAATTATTCACAAAAAGTACCCCAAAAATGGCATCATGAGAAAGGCTCATTTCAATGAAATGTATGGAGAACAGCAAAGTTATTGTAATTCTGAAATACACAAAGATATGCGGGTGCACCTCTCAAGGCATAAGCCAGGTATTTTGAAGAGACACTCAGAAGATTGCCATTGTAGTATTTTGGTTCCCAATCGAAATTAACAACTGGGTTGATTCTTACCTACACATGAGAAAAAGCATAAGACAAAGATAAATTCATGTTACAAAATTAACCCTTTAGTAAAATTATCCGGTTGAAGAGCAAAGCTGTCTGGCTTTAAACTAGATTAAATAGATTACCAGGGGCCAGGGCACATCATATAACAGAACAAGACCAAGACACAATACATACTCGGTTACTTCCTGCAACTATAGGTTCTCTTGAGTCCACAATGTTTGTAGTGATGTGAACTTCATTGCCAAATATCGAGACGCTACCTTGGCGCTCATCCCCTGTTAAATTTCTATAAAATGCAAAGCAACATTATACTCTCGATCATTGCAAACAATACTCAAGAAAACTTACACAAATTGAAGAACTGGATCAAGAGTAAAGGATTCTTGTTCACTGAAGGAATCAGCTGACTCAGCAACAGATTCCACCTGGAAAAAGAATGCCTTGTCACAAAAAATGTTGTGTCAAACATTCTTGTAGTAACAACACTACTTACAGCAGATTCAACTCCATTGTCCAATCTGCAAAACAAATATTTTGTTGTTGTTCAATAAAACATCACAAATTATAAAATACAACAATTATAACAAATAATATACCTATCATCTTTGCCAGCATTTTCATGGGATGACGAAGAAACTGACCCATTTTCTACAACATAGTATTCATAATTGATCAACCTCAATACAGTCAACCATCTCTATAGTAAGATTCTTGTAGTTTTGCATGGTGAAAATAATATCAGTATTCGTTTGGAGGATACACCATGTATATTTATTATTGCAAAGCTTTCGGTCCGTTATGAAGGTCACTGATGAAGGTCCGGGCTAATGGACCGAAAGCTTTGCAATAATAAATATACGTGGTGTATCCTCAAAACGAATACTGACATCTCTATAGTGTCAATGATGACAGGAGAATGGAGATTGTTGTACACAAGAAATAACTTTGTTCTTTATTTTATACCAAAAATAAAAGTTGGAAGAGCATCGCAACTGTCTTTAACAAAATGGAAACAAAGTTTTCGACTGGGACAATGATTGTATGGTACAAAGCAACTCATAATTGAATGGTACCACAACAGGGCTATGGCAACACTGTACAGTTTATATACTTGGTAATGAATTTAAAATGGTGTTCTAAGCAAATGCTTTTAAGCCTATTTATAGCAGACAATTGAAGCATCAAAGTTAGGACAACCATTGCATACAAAACGTGGTTACTTTGATAAAACGAAAGAAACTGTATATATACCATTTGCAGTTGAAGTCCCCCCAATATTCAGCATTCCTTTAAGGATTCTCGACGCATCCTCGTTTGAGCCGGACTCCATATCTAATAGTTCAAAAAGCTGCTTATTTACTCCACTGCCATGCACAAAGTGCTAAGTCATGTAAGAAAAACAAAACAACAAGTTTTCGAAATGAGAAGCATGCGTTTCATTCCAAGAAAAAATAAGAAGACTGGAGTGGAGCGCACCACGCGTCCACAAAACACATACATCAAAAGTTGACGCAAATTCCGAACTAAGCCAATGATCATAAAATTTATTTTACTTACCTTAGCGCAAAGTTTTGGTTACGAGATGTTTTTTCAAACCTTTTTACAACTAGTTTAAAGTTTGTTTTTTTATCATAAAACCCTTAACTTTGAAAAGTTGAACTTTTTAACAACAGGGGAAACGACCCTATACCCCACAGGTAAAATGACCCTACTAATGCTAAAATGGCGGAAAATTTTCGAACGAAAAAAGAACTTGTGCTTTCTCGTTCTCTTTCGTGCAATTTGGTGAAATGGAAAGTATCTGTGAATCAAAAGGTCTCCAAGGGATCAATCCTTGGCGTTTACGAGACAATCACGGAAGAAATTCCCGACGAAAATGAAATAATTGTTCTACCAAAATTGAAGAGTAATGTGGGTGGTTCTGTGGAGCGTTTTCTTGTTACTGAAGGACAGCGAGTAGATCCTGGGTTTGTACAATTCTCCATTCCCTGGTTTAAAACGTCTTCATCTTTTTGCATAGCATCAAAATAGAAAACTACTAATATAAATATTTTGCGTGTTTTGTCTCGTCCACTCTTGTCCAAGTTTGGGCGCGAAAAAACAGGTGACCCCAAATATTCTTTAAACTATTGACATTCACAATAACGTTACTTTATCAAGCGTTATACTTACATAATGCAATATACTGCTGCAATAAAGGAGTGGTACTGTATCTATTTTGAAGATTCTCTGTGTCTATGTAGTTTCTCTCAAAAAGTTAAAAACTTTGTGGAAATGAGTTAGAGTTACTATAAAGAACTGTTCTTACCATAGACTTAATGTGATAAAATATCTGTCTTCCAGACAAGCTGTCATTTTATTGAATGTTTGCGAACACAAAACTGTCATGAAGGAAATGTGTGCCGAGTGTGGAGCCGATTTGCGACAGTGAGTGTCTTGATGGAATCGTGCAGCTGTGTAACGTGTTTTGACTTTGTATTACTACAAATTATCCTTGCAGGGAACCTGGAATTCCTGGACATTTAAAAGAGCCTGTCAGTGCATCAGTTGCTTTGGTACACAACATTCCAGAACTCAGAGTTAGTCAAAAGGTTGGATGGCATCTGTCAATATTGTCATTGCAAGGCTTAGTGGTTGACTTGCTCTATAATATTTTATAGGAAGCTGAGATGTTGGCAAGAAAAGACAAAGAGATGTTATTAAAAAATGAGAAACTAGTTTTACTTGTGGATTTAGATCAAACATTGATCCATACTACAACTGAAAACGTTCCTCCAGATATGAAGGTCAGACTGACAATGCCGAGACTTTGCCACCAGAAGATCGACCCCTACTTCGCTGTCTAACAGCAAAAGTTTTTTTCCTCGTCAAGGAAACAGTTGAATCAGTATTGTGTTGTTGTTTACAGGATGTCTATCATTTTCAACTGCATGGTCAAAGCTGTTGGTACCACACAAAGTTCAGACCAGGATGGAGAAAATTCCTGGAAGACATGTCAACGTTTTATGAGCTTCACATATTCACAATGGGTTCTCGGATGTATGCTCATACAATTGCACGAATGCTTGATCCTGATGGTGTTCTGTTTGCAGAAAGAATTCGATCACGAGATGAGAGTTTTGACATGTGTTCCAAATATCGTGATCTCAGGTTTTGTAGTAGACAGTTAACAATTCACAGCTTTGAATTTTCTATTTATTTTCTGCTAACTGATATCAAAATTTGGTTTATGTGTATTATTAAATATTTCAAAGTTTGTAATTTTATTTTAGAGCTTTGTTCCCATGTGATGATTCTATGGTTTGCATCATCGATGACCGAGAGGATATCTGGGACTGTGCTCCAAATTTAGTGACTGTGAAACCCTACAGATTCTTCAGTGGGACTGGTGACATCAATGCCCCTCCAGGTTCACTTCAAGCTTTCACCCATGCCCCCGCCATCCCCTTGCATGAAAATGCTGTCGAAAGGAAGGACACCACAGATGGCAGAGGTCAACTTGAGAATCATAAAGATGTTGAGGGGGATAGTGAAGGTACAAATGTGGACAATGGGGGTACAAATAAGGGTAAAGATGAGGATCATGAGGGTAAAGATGAGAATCAAGATGTTGTGGATGGTCAAGAGGGTACGAATGAGGATAAAGATGGGTATGGTAAAGTTCTAGAGAGTGATGCAATGAAAAGTGAAGATACTAGCAAAGGCGAAATTTTAAAAAAATCTGCTGCCAAGAGTAACTCTGATATTTCCATGAAAGCTGCAACTAACGGAGAGGAAACCAGCCATGATAGTGAGTTGACTGAAAGCGAGGAAACAAGTGCAAAAAAGCAGGAAAGTGGTGTAGATTTGATAGAACAAGCAGAAGCTGTTCATGAAACAGAAGACAATATTGTCCACTTGAAGGATGAAAATGGAGACTCCCAAGAGAAATCTGAGGATGTAGTTGATGGTAATCATCACGTGGAAGATCATGATGATTATTTACTGTATTTGGAGGAAATTCTGCGCAACATTCACAATGCTTTCTACCAAATTGTGAGTTTGAACAAACAATCTCAAGAGAGCAGTGCGGCTCCAGATTTGAGACAGATTGTCCCGGAATTACGTCGCAATGTTTTGAAGGGAACAAATGTCGTTTTCACTGGTGTGATTCCGACGAACACACGTCACGAGGATAGCCAAGCTTGGAAGATTGCAAAGCAGTTTGGGGCTAGTGTTTGTAGGGATCTCTTGACACGTAAAAATACCCCAGATCAAAATCAATGTACGACTCACGTCATCGCAGCTAGGCCTGGGACCGAAAAAGCATGTCAGGCACTACGTCTTCCCAGCGTGCATCTCGTCAACCCGAATTGGCTGTGGACTTGCGCAGAACGCTGGGAATGGGTGGATGAAAGATTGTTTCCGGTGGAGGATTATCAGGAATATAAAGCTCGAAAGAATGACACCCCGACGTCATCAAAAGGTAACACACCGAAATCTCAAAGTGAAGGGCTTAGCTTGAAAAATAGTAAAGTGAGTCTGGCAGAGGAGGAATCTTTGGATCATATCACGGAGGATAGTCTGAGAACTGTCTTGAATCCTTTTCTTAGTTTCTCTAGCGGTGAAATGGCGGCCATGGATAAAGAGGTGGAGGATCTGATGCGATCAAGTGATGACGAAGACGACGATCAAATTCTAGGAAGTGTTTCTAGTTCTAGTAATTCCGAGAACGGTATTTCAAGGAGAATCCAGGAAGAAGAGGACAGTGTAGATGGAAATGCGAACAATTTCTCGACTATAACAGAGAGCAAAAATTGGCAAAATGACGACGAAGAGAGGCCGTCCAAACGACGCAAGCTGGATTTCGTCGAGGAAGATGAAGGGGAATTTAGTAGTGATAGTAGTGGATCAAATACTAGTGATGATGATAATGACATGGCGGCCATGCTGGAAGCAGAATTACACGAGACAGCATTTCAGTCCTAGTCGGAAATCGTAGTATTCAAGTTCTTCTTTTAGTTGCTGGTTCCTAGTTTCCAATGTTGTAAATATTTCCTTCCCATTCATGTTAATTCATGCTCTTAGGTATAATTCCCAAAGTTTGACCAAACTAAAGAAATTGTTTGTTGTATCAGGCACTTTTTCCACCAATTGAGTTGTTTGCTAGTTGCTTTTGTGATGTGATGACATAGAGTAGGCTGCGCAGTATCGTTTGGCGTTATTCCGACTAGTTCGTACACGACCCGCATATATTTGTATACTTTTGTGGGTTACTGAGATCATCTAGTAGTGACCGGGTTGCGCAAACGTAGGTTGTGTGTCCATGACAATCCTCCATTACCCTCCTTACATGTAGACCCACATCGTAGTGAAGACTCCACTGAAGTGTACTCCGTAGGGGCACGCTCAGAACACGTGATAAAATCATCTCGACTTCAAACTGCGTTGTTGATACTAATTGTCTCATTTCGCTTGCATTCATATCCACAATTTCTCGTCTTCACAACTAACTTTCGTTTTCTATAATAATGGAACCAATCAATTAAAACAACGTCATATAAACCCAACGGATTTTCATTGAGTTTGTTATGAAACGAGCTACTCAAGCATGTAAAAAAAACTGGTAAAATTGCTAAGCAAGACAACATAAACGAACTTTCTTTCTCGTCATCTCTGATTCGATAAATGATACTACAGGAGGTAACTGATGAACCAGAAAAAACCTTGGAATTAGCATCTCACAAGCAAGGTACATAACTATTTTAGGCCGCGGATATATTGCAGTTAATCTCTTTATCCTCGTTTGATATTACTGAAGTTATTTCAAAGGTATAAAACCAACATAATCTAGCAATGCCTTTTGTCAATATTTACCATTGATTCACACCATAATCTGACCAAGATGACTTAGGAAACTTATAGAACAAATAACTCCAAATAAAACGCTGTTCTTTTTCCAAACACAAACTCTCAAGGTAGTTTTCTCACCAAGGACAAAGTCATGGAACTCATTTTCACTTATAATTAACTATCTAGTGAGATAGTTAAAAATTTACCAAAAGTAAAAACTTAATCTTTATTGGCACCAAATGATCACGAAGACAATGAACCATGTAATTAGCACACATCATTACCAAATGCAAATTCAATCAAAAGCTTGCCGAAATCAATATAACTTGCTACAATGTCAAGTCAATAGTTCACAAACTAAACACGCAGAGTTGGACGAAAGAAACACAAGTATGCAACCAATGCCCAAGAAGTATAGTTCGTAAAAATTGCTTTAATATTACGAAGAAAACTTTTCCTATAAAAGTTCGGAAGATATGATGCAAAAAAACAGGCAAAACAAAAGCAAATAGAGCTCCAAGTTTGAAAAATAGAACATAGCAATCACTGGCCAGTTACAGTAAGTGCATCGAATGTTATATACCATTTTTGACTAAGACGACTTTACAGGTGTCGTGAAAAACTCATCATATTTAAAACACGTGGTGTTTTTACCAGGAATATGGAAGAAATGAGTCAAGTGAAACAAAATAAAGATGTCGAAATTCCTACGCAACAAAAGAATTCTGAAACCTCCATCGTGGAAGATGACGGAGAAAGCCAGAAACTATCATGCCATTACAAGCCTCTTTCATCTCCAATACTTCGACACAGAAAACAACCAATCTCCATGTTTGATATACCAGCAAATAATGGCGCAGATATCACTGAAGTTCAAGAACTTTGCATAGAGACTGGAAGTGAACAACCCGCTTCCAAGGAGCATGATACTATTTTGCCAAGACTAGAATCGACAGAAATCACTTGTCCGACACTGTCCGACAATCGTCCAGAAGTGAACTCCGAGACATTCCGTGAAATGTCGTCAAATGAAGATCTACAACGGAAGGTAGTTACAGGAAAGCATGAGGGATGGATAGGTGTAGGATCTGAAAAAGAACCTCAACGAATCCCGTCATGTCCTACAGCATCACAAGTTAACCCGAGGCCGAGAAGAAGATCCCTGGGTGTACTCATGTCACCCGCGTGGGGCCTGAGAACGTACCGAGATCCTGAAGGCAGAAATACATCGCGTAGACGAAGATCCCTTGTGCTTCCATCAGCTCATCACACAAAGGAAAATTCCGTCAGGAGAAAATCGTTAGTCTCGCTTGATGTGACAAAACTAACAACTCCTAAACATTCTATGAATTGTGATCAACATCCTGGGTAATGAAATAATCTCAAAATTTTCCTACGTTATCGCTCTAGCTTAAGTCTCTTAGCTGGTCCTGTTAAGGATCGTTGTGCGCTTGACCAGTAGTTGCATGTCTCATCAAGCACTTCACTGTTAACTTTTACTCAATCGTTTATCGCGATATTTCCAGGAATTCAGTCAAACAAAGAGAAAAAGCAGGAGATCAACCCCGGAAAAAAAGTGATCCGACTTTAGGCAACGAACTTTTAGACGATTTTCGGCCGCGCCTGCGCAGTCATTCCTTGGGCGAGTATAGAACTCAGGCAAGAGAGAATGTCTTGCAAAGGCAACGACAGCACCTTCAAGAACCTGAAAACAACAAACAAAGAAGTCGAAGAAAATCTTTTGAAGTTTGGCTCACCGATAAAGAACAAGAAACAATAAGGAAACTGCACAAGCTTGCTCTAGAGAGACAACGAGAAGTTGAAAAAGACGCGAGGAAAAAAGAACAACGCAAGGGAAAAACTTATGAGGAATGGTTGAGCGAGAAAAACAATATGGTGCCTGCGAAGGAAGACTGCAGCTCGGAATCTGTGAGAAAAATGTCAGAAGATAGACAAGAGATTGCTCAACGTCGTTATGAGAAATGGCTGATGGAGAAGGAAATGCAGGCTCTAGAGAAAGAACGAGAAATGTTAGAGCGAGCAAAACTGAAAACAACAGAGATGAGAAAAAAATATGAAGAAAAGAAAAGGCTTAATTTTTTAAAAAGTTCCCTTATTGCTTAAAATTTCGCAGTGACTCATACAGTCTTCAGTAATAATATCGAATGTGAATAGCATACATCAATTACTTGTTTAGTTACAGCTAGTGATCTTTTCTGCACTTATCAAAATTCACAAAATGAACATTGACTGGATATTGTCTAATTGCTACTTCTAATTCAAAACATTTGTTCGTTAGGTCAATTGTAGCCATGGCAACCAGCTGTTAATATGGTAACCATACGCTGCTGATGTTGTCATACCAACAGTCTCCCCATAATGCAGCAAGAGTTTGTTGAACCATCATCCGAGTATGAAACAGGTGCTAGTCTACTCTTTATAGCATTCTAAAGCTATTTCTATTGCCCCTCACCCTGCTTGCACTCTCCACAATGTATTTGCGTGAAGTATGCAGCAGTAGGCAGAATGCATGATAAGATGTAGTGCTTTGTACTGGATTCACATGAAGTATTGATCAATTAGTGAAGTACTATAGTTTTAACGCTGTCTGGCTAAGAGACTGGTACTGCTCTAGTCTTTGTTGCCTTCTAAAATTATATCTATAGTCCCACATCTTTCTCAAGCTTTGCACTAGCTGCTCCACACTTCACGTAAGCCCAGACAGAGCACTAACATATTTCAAAGCTTTGCGAAAGACTTACTTCAAACCTGGTCCCATTTCTCAAACCTCAAGATATATCAACGAACATTCTTGTATAATCTTGGGTCACTAGCTGAATGAGTTGGTTTCAAGGCCGCAAAGTTGTAGTTACTCATCCAGTAGTTTTGCTCAGGGTTCAAGACAACTTTCTCCCAAATGTCTCTTATTCCACAAGCCCATTTATTGCACTAGTGACAGTGCTGAAAAACAATGCACTTTTAACAAGAAACGACGCCATTTTCTTAACACGG
>JAODVM010413732.1:0-10210 GCA_025400095.1 Phenganax marumi
CCGATCTAAACAACCAAAACCCAAAACATATTTTAAAACAATGAATTTTGCTGCGAAATTCCTTGGAGGTTTCTTCTTACTCCTCAGAGCCCCCCCCCCCAATAAAAAAGAGCTTCCTACGACACTGATATGCATGATGTATATACTTTACACCTATCCACCGTTTAAGCCAAACACACTTCGAACAACCAGCCACAGATACGTTGTATGCTGTTACAACGAAACCACAAATTTATCATAAATTTGCAATGGGCAAACAGTGTTCGATCTGTTAGGCTATTGCTGCAAGGGGACTGCAGTTAAAGTGTTGAATTTTGGCGTAATCCACGCGACCAAATTCTTATTTCAAAAAATGGACTCCAAAAACATATTTGTATTTTACAGAAAATTCGACAAGCTACATTCGCCAGAAATCAGAAGTAAATAAATAGTATTGAATACCTTTGAAAAAATCATGTTTTTGTCATTACAGGAACTTTACAAACATGGAAAAACGTGAAAGATGTGAAACGCACTCTGGCAGTTCAACGAGTGAAGTTCCAACCTCTGTTCTTGAAGAGAAAGTTGATGATGTGTGCTCAAAGTCAGCTCCCAAATGTGCAGTTAATCATCTCGGAAGAAAGGGAAAACGAAATTATCGCGAGGAAGAAGAAACATTTTTATTTCCTGCCTTAACAGGTTTCCAGGATACTAACGAGGCTGTACGTAACAAGAGTAGGGCAGCATGCTTTGAAAGCATCATGGAAAAAAAAACTCTTATTCGTGCAGTAGAACGTGGTTCTTTAAAAGATGTCAAACATCTGCTCGAACAAGGTGATGATGTAAACAATAAACACGAAATTGACAATGCTCTTCACACTGCGGTAGGACTTGGATTTTTAGATATTGTCGAGTATTTACTTGAACAAGGTGCCGATGCAAACAAGGAGAAAGCCAATGCACTTCGTGCTGCTGTACATTATGAAGACGAGACAAGCACGGCACTTCAGGCTGCTGTAGAACGTAGTTCATTGCCGATTGTCAAGTGTTTAGTGGAACATGGTGCTGATGTAAATCATGACAACAAGGAGAAAGGCACTGCACTGCACGTTGCTGTAAAACGTCGCTCTTTAGAAATTGTCGAATATTTACTTGAACATGGTGCTGATGTCAATTTTGAGCACAAGAAGAAAGGAACTGCCCTTCATGTTGCTGTAGAATGTCGTTCTCTAGAAATTGTCAAATATTTAGTTGGACATGGTGCTGACGTAAATTATGACAGCGAATCGCAAGGAACTCCACTTTTTGTTGCTGTGGAACGAGCTTCTTTCGCAATCGTCAAGTATTTAGTTGAACATGGTGCTGATGTAAAAAATGAGCACGAATGGAAGAGACCTGCACTTCAGGTTGCTGCGAAGCGTGGTCGAATAAAAATTGTCAAATGTTTAGTTGAAAATGGTGCTGATGTAAACTACGAATACGAGCCAGAAGGAACTACACTTCATGCTGCAGTAGAATGCGGTTCTTTAGCAATTGTCAAGTATTTAGCTGAACACGGTGCTGATGTCAATTATGAGCACAAGCAGAAAGGAACTGCCCTTCATGTTGCTGTAAAATGTCGTTCTCTACAAATTGTCAAATATTTAGTTGAACATGGTGCTGACGTAAATTATGTTAACGAATCGCAAGGAACTCCACTTTTTGTTGCCGTGGAACGTGACACTTTAGCAATTGTCAAATATTTAGTCGAACATGGTGCTGATGCAAATTATGAGCACGAATGGAGAAGACCTGCACTTCAGGTTGCTGTGAAGCGTTTTCGAACAGAAATTGTCAAATGTTTGGTTGAAAATGGTGCTCATGTAAATTATGAATATGAGTCGGAAGGGACTGCACTTCATGCTGCTGTAGAATGTCGTTCTCTAGAAATTGTCAAATATTTAGTTGAACATGGTGCTGACGTAAATTATGACAACGAATCGCAAGGAACTCCACTTTTTGTTGCCGTGGAACGTGGCGCTTTAGCAATTGTCAAGTATTTAGTCGAACATGGTGCTGATGCAAAGTATGAGCACGAATGGAGAAGACCTGCACTTCAGGTTGCTGTGAAGCGTGCTCGAATAGAAATTGTCAAATGTTTGGTTGAAAATGGTGCTGATGTAAATTATGAATACGAGTCGGAAGGAACTGCACTTCATGCTGCTGTGAAATGTGGTTCTTTAGCAATGGTCAAGTATTTAGTTGAACATGGTGCTGATGTCAATTATGAGCACAAGCGGAAAGGAACTGCTCTTCATGTTGCAGCAGAACATGGTTTTTCAGAAATTGTCACTTATTTGCGTGAACATGATGCTGATGTAAAGTATGAACCCAAACAAAAAGGACAAGCCAGGCACAGATCAAATATTAAGAATTTGAGACTTACGGATGATGAGAACTCTGTGAAGGTAATGTGCTGCCAAACTCTGTACAATGTAAAATGTCCCTCCGCGTGAAAAGCATCGTTGGTAAAAAACAGAACTTAAAAATCCATGCAGTAAACTTCACTCTATGATTCACAGTGATTATGTTTAGATCCTTTTCAGACCTTGGAAGAAATGTATTTTGCAGCGAAATTATCTATTTTTGCCCGTTTTCAGATGTATACTCCAGAATTGTTGGTCGTCTTACAATCACATGAAGAAATCAAAAAGGGTTAGTAATCACTTTTATTCCGCTTTACTTGGCGCGAAATTGGGAGTGATCTGAGGAAAACTACTGTCTAGTATGTTCTTTTGGTTAGTATTCTGGATACAAGCCACAAGCTGAGGGTGCTGAAATTACTTCAGTGCGAGCACTGAATTCCTTGCTTTCACGAATCTTATCCAAAATTTCTGTGAAAGCTTTTTTTGAATTTATTTAAGCATGCTCATGAAAAAGGTGACTTTATTTTACGTAGTCGAAAAAGGAACTACCAAAATTTACAGGTTATGAAAACTAATAATCCAAAATATGAATGCAAAATGGAATATTGTATAGCTGATAGATACTGTGAAATTACATAACATTAAACCGTAAAAATTTATACATGCTATGCAGCTAACCTTTGTTAAAACAGCATTTCTTTTTACCAACTAATTTACTGCTTTTTCCATAGCTTTTTTATTTGCTACAAACTATACTGTACTTTCCAGGCATATTTTTTGCATGAATACAGACGCGTAATAAAACTCAGGCATTAGACATGTTCAGTAAAAACTACTTTCAAAAATGAATGTTGACGTGCTACCACGTGAGTCTATGAATAGCGTTCCACCACAATACAAAAACAGTTATGAAAATCAAACTTCACGTCATGGACAAACTTTTACATTTTACCTCCTATTTTAGCGCTAGATGATCGTGTGAAATCGAAACCCGAATTTAAAAACGAAAATGAAACAAGCGATGGTTCTACGCTGAAAATTTGGAATCGAAAAAAGATGCACGATAACAGGTTTGTGCGTGTCACATACAACATATAATAGTATACAATTTACTGAATTTAAGTGAATCACGTGTTGCACGATAATGCAACAATAAATAGTATAGTATATGCAGTATATTAAATTAGTAATTCTTAAATGTAAATAAGTAATGAAAAGCCCTATTGGGTTTGATAGCGCGCTATTTGGGGAGAATGTAATGTCGAAGAGTACCCAGAAAAAATGGTGCCAGAAGTTTTTTCTGCGACCTCAAAAACCAAAAAAATCGTAGCAGTGCGATTTGATATAAAGTTACTGTTTTAGACATTTAACAACAAATATCACTTCTGATCATTATTAGGCATAGTTTAATTACTTTGTGTGTGTGTGAAAATATGCCACCACTTCAATCAACTGAATTTTCACATAAAGATTTTTCACAAAGAACTTCAATTAATTTTTAATCAACAATTCTTATCGCTTTAGGTGTAAAAATGTGCCTAGAATTTTGTGTAGTCAATGAAGTTATGCAGTTTCTATTGTAGGAGAACCGACTTTTTGACTTTCCTCGAGAAATTAGAGTACAAACTTGTAATTTACCTCATTAGATAAACGTCTAATCGTACCACGGGATGATTAGTTGCTAATCGGTGACAATAATATTACAAAGTGATAGCATAGCACTATGGTCCATTGGTGATGAAATGTTCCTGAAGCCTCGGGAAATTTAATCACAAATCGACCTGAATGCCATGCTGTTACTTATAATAATTAGTTGCACTTGACACGGGGTAACAACTCCCGAATTTCACAAGTGGTACTTATAACAATTCCATGAGCTTTACTGGAAGCTAACTGTTTCTTACAGCATCACTATCGATGAGAACGGTGGCCTTTTTGGTGTTCCCAAAGCAAGTGCTTTTCTCATATTTCCACCTAATGCTGTTGAGGAGCAAGTCACTTTGACGTGTGACCGAGTGATGTTTAAGGATTGTGAAGTGAAAACTAAAGATGGTGAAGCTTTTGTGAGCAGAATTTTAAAAATTGAACCAGAAGGAATTACCTTCCAGAAACCAGTGACTGTTCTTTTAACTCACTCAGCTTACGAAGATCAGGACTTTCTTGATTTTTATGATTTAATAGTGGAAACTCTGAATCCAACTCAACGTGAGGCGCTAAAAACGGAAATAATAAGCAACATTGAAAGTAAGTGTAACAAAACAACGACTAACCGATGTAGAACATATTTTATAATACAATTGATTTATTATTTTATTGATTTATTATTATTGATGTATTATTTTATAATACAATTAATACAATATCTACAGTTAGTTTAATAATTTTGCCTTGCTAAAACTTATAGGTTAACTGTCGAGAAAAATCTTCTTGGCAGTTGATATATAAGCTTGAAAAAGTATGCTTGAAAATATGTGCATCTTTAGTAATTCCTGAAACTGCTCACTGGTGCACAAGTTCTTTTACATTTTCAAATGTACTTCAAACTGCGACTGTTTTGTACTGAATTGTACTGATAAGTGAACCAAAAACTGGTACTTTTCTGTGGTCTAGAACAGCATTTATAAATCAGACTCTGTCAAGCGACGCAGAATATGGTTTTCCATCATTGTGCCAAATTTCCTGACGAAAGCTATGCGAACGGCGAAGCCCCAGGCTTTTATAAAAGCGTCGTCCACACAAAGAAGATTAACAGGAATTGGAAACCAGTTCCTTGCCCAAAAATAACAATTTCCGTGGAGAGGATTTATTAATTTTGTTAAATATTATTTCCTACTTGATGTTTTGCAGAAGTTCCGGAAGAACTATCCAACGAGGACGACTTGGATGACTTCTTGCCATTTGCTAAAGCAAACATTAACGAAACATGCACCGTAGTAGCAGCAACCCGAGTAAAGTCTGAACAGATTTTGATAGAAAGAGATGAAAGTTTTGTGTTTTCCAAAAAGTATGGGGACAATAAAGAATTGAAAATCACTTTCCCTGAGGGTGCTGTTAATAAAAGGATGTGGTTGACAGTTCAGGTAACAAGAATGCTGTTATTGCTTTTCAAAAAAGGATTGGGATAAAATGCGGATGCGGACGGACGGACGGATAGGCGGACGGACGGACAAAAAGAATAAAATGCGGATAAAATGCGGATTTTTGTCCGCAATCCGCATTTTATTCTTTTTGTCCGCAATCCGCATTTAAAAACATGTATTGCAGAAAAGTAAAACAGCTCTTCTTGCAAAAAAACTACATTAGAGTGTATCAAGAAACGACAAACTTGCTCATATCATACCGGAATTTAACTTGAAACAGCAGCTGTTTTGGCCACTTTCCTTCTAATACATTCTTGCGTTGCTATGAAGATTAGAAACGAATAGGTTATTGCTTGCTAAAAATTGTAGCTATCTCAAAAACTCTGTTCATCGCAGCTAAGAGCTTCCGTAGCACACAAGAAATTGCATATAACACTTTATAGTCACACATTAACGTTTTTGACGAATTTGAAACGTCCTTCTCTGAATTTTATTTGAATTTGTTGTTTTGCTTTTAGTTGCATGATAAGTAATACATACAAATTGCGCAAGAGGTCTTTATCAGATTTATAAACCCAAAGTGAAGCCTAGTGTTCATGTATCTGATAAAGACTGAACTGCATGCAAGGGTTGTATATGGCTTCTAAAATTCGTGATTTTGTACGCTTAATAGCCTCAGAATCTTAAGAATTGAGGTAATCTCAGACCTAAAAATCAAAGAAGAAATTTTGAGCAAGTCTTATAGATGCGCTACGGGTCATGAATTTCCTTTGTATTTTCTTTATGAATTTTTAATGATTTTAGAAGGAGATTTAGCAGCTCCATCAGTGGAAGAATGTTACTTTAACTATGTTTAACAGACAAGTTTTAATATTTGTAGTTGTTTCCTTTCGATGATGTTTTAAGCCGCGATGTATACGTGGACAAAAAGCTGGTGTGTGTTCCTGTTATTAAAGTTTCTGGTCAAAAGAAACCATTTTTTAAACCTGCTCAAGTTCAGCTTAGTTACACTCACAAAGACGTGGTTAATATTCACCAAGACTTCTTACCAGTTGGAGAGAAAGTTCAATTCACGACTCAGTATGGGTTGTTATTACAAAGCCAGCCAAAAAGTGAGACAGAATCAAAATGGCTGACATTTAATGGCCAGAGTGAAGTTTACATAGAGCGGCCAAAAGAAGATCAACTGAAATTTTCTTTTACAGTCACGCATTTCTGCAAGTGAGTTTTGTCGTTTTATAACGCCTCTATATCAAATTGTCATTCCTGTATAGTTCTCTTTTAACAGCATGTTGCCGACAAAATACTTCATGAGTTTTGAAATGAGTATAATACTGCTGCCGTGAACAGTTTGTGTTGCCATCATACCTTGGATGAAAAAGATTTGGATTGCGAAAAGTTTTTAACAGTTTCAATATCTACTAGTTTACATAGAAGCACAATGTAAATCTGAACCTCAGTGTAGAAGTACTCATGGTATGCAATATCCCATAGCATGCAGAATCACCCTTATAGGGATATTAATCCATCGAAATTTGTTTACCCAAGGTCTTTAAATAAAACAGCATTGTTTCAATTTTTAGGCTGCCAGCAATGGTGAAGACATCGGCAGATGCAAAACTACCGAACGTAGAAGAAAGAGCTGATGTCCGTCAGTCTAGTTTTGCTGCAGTTGTACTTGCTGTGCATGAAAAAACCCCAGAAACTCTTCACGCTATTCTGGCACCAAGAACGGCAAAACATGAAGTTAAAGAGCACTGGGGATTTAATGGAAACCCATTTGGAGCTAAACTTAAACCAGAAGAAAGCATTTTCTTCTGTGTTCCACTATCTGATGATTTGGATAACTGTCATTTGCACATTAAAGATTATACTTTACGGTACTGCACCACTCATTTTATGCTTTTACGTAGGCTTCTTAAACGACATTTTTACATTTTATCTTGTGCTAGGTTTGATGAAGAAATGTGGTCGGACATGCCGAACAACGTAAACGTTGATTTGAGAGGAACTAAGTACATGCGTTTTTTACAGACTAAGCGTTGTAACGGCTACAACCATTCTAGTCAAGGAGATTGTCGTGCCAAAGTGCAAATTAATGTCATTGCCACCAGATCTGCCCAGGTTTGTCGTGTCTTTTTTACGTATTTTGAAACGTGACACTGCATGTTGAAACTGATGTAGATGCATTAGTGGTATTTCCTGTAGATGTGGCAGTATGTGAGAGAATGGGGAGTTATGCTATAATAAAAGTCTACAGCTTACGAGACATTGCCTAATGTACAAATTCGCTTCAACTGGGTTTTTCTCACAACCCGTTTTTACCCCGAATCAAGAACATAAATATCAGAACAACTCCACCGACGAATGCTTTCCCCCAAAGAAATTTACCTTTAGTATGTCTTTAGCATACTAATAACGTATAAACAAGACAGGACAGAGTTAAGCCCCGACAAAAAGGGCGTGTCATGGGCGTGGTAGGGCTTAACTCGAAAAGGGCTTAACTCGAGAGGCTTAACTCGAGAAATACCTACCCCGTTAAATTCTTGTTTTTTATTCTTATGCATGCATGTAGGCGCCTCCAGGAAGTCGTGATCAACAAACTCTCCACACTGAAACTCAACAAAGTAAGATAAGCAAAATTCTACTTAGACTATAGTAAAAACATCCCAATCGCTTACAGTACCCAGGGCTGTCTTGAGAAACTTTATCTGGGGGGGGGGGGTGTATGCTCAATCAAATCGACTAACGCAGAATCTTGTACCGACTACATCCGATTAAAACCATTAAAAATTTTACATGTCCTTCGCTAATAACGCACCACTGATACGGATATCAACATACTCTATTTTCTAGTGAAACTGAAACAGAATCATTGTGCTTGCACAGTGCGTTTATTTTACCTTCAAAACGCAGCAGTAGTGCTAAATTTGTAGGCAATAAGACCCCGACCTGGTGAACGAATTAAAATGCTATAGCACGGACATGATGTTCATCTGTTAGAAAATACTGACAAACAGACTCCGCCAAGTTTAATTCTGGTACTGTATTTATGCTTGGTGGCTTCCTTGCTGGCCTGGACCAAGAGCTCATTTGGCCGTGTCGTGGCATATGGGGTCGCAAAACGACTTAACACTTAGCGTTCCGAATCGAGTTCCGAATATCTGCCAACCTGTTAAATTAATTTCTCATTCCCAAGAGTTGAACTTGTCCCAGAAATTATGCCAGTTCATACTTTCGTTAACGAGATTATAAGGCACTCTGCCGACTAAAATGCAGACTCCGTCGACTGCGAACCTCGTCTAAAGAAACTTGGGGGGTGTCACACCCCCACACCCCCCGTGGCTCCCGCGCTGACAGTACCCGCAGCTCTTGTACACTTTGAGTTTTGTCGCACATTATTATTTTGATTGCATGACATTCCCACCAAAAAAAATTGCGACCCATATTTCACGAAATTATCGTGTAACTTAGCCATTGGTTACAGAACCAAATTTCAATTGAGAGCAAAAGTGCACAATGATGAAAGCAGTACATCTTTGTTACTCTGTTCTACCTTTTCATTGTCAACTTCATTGACGTTGAACTTGTCTATTCAAGCTTTTTCTAGCTTTCCTGATATTCGGTAAATGTCTTTTTTTTCTAAAGTGAACTTGTTTTCTATTTTTCTTGCTTTTAGAAGTGTCCACCACTTGTGAGGATCGTCAAAAGAAGAACAATCAAAAGACTTTTCAAATACAGGTAAACATTTCATCAAAGTAAAATGCACTATAGCTACGACCGATTTACCAATAGGCTTATTTAAAAATATACATTTACAGGATCGTCAAAAGAAGAACAACCAGAAGTCCTCACAAATACAGGTAAATATTTCATCAAAATAAAATGCATTATTACTAGGGCCGATTTACCAATGGGCATATTTAAAAATATACATTAATATTTAGACCTTGGTCTTCCAACAACTGAAATTTACTACCCGCTCTTTGTATCCTGATGTCGCTAAGTAACTTACAATATTGTATAAAATCTTTAATACTAAAAGACCATAAGAAAGTTTGCACCGGCTAAGTTGAAAACACTAAGACGTTTCGGTCAAAAACTGCAATGTTCGTCGATTAAAGGTAATGGCCAACAAGCCAACTGCATACGGTTCTATAGTTATGTTAAATTTCTAATTAAACTATTGATTGAAAAAATGAATTTTCCAATTACGTTTGATATTGTAAAAATCATTCACCCCGAGCAGAATTATCATCAGAGACTGTTGCTTCAAGCCTGGCACTCAGAAGGAAATGCAAATGCAGTAAACGATCACGATTCACGATGACTTACCTAACAGTCACAGTCGGATTCACAGGGGGACCAACTAAGAGCAGTTTTATGATTGTGAATTAATGAAATATGAATGCAATATATTTAAATTATGTCACTTACACTTGTAGATTAGAGCTTGTATTTATAGCAAATAGCTTCAAACAATCGTTAAAAGTGTGGTTATTATTCATGTTCAAACTTCGAACATCGCTTGGATTTGATGACAAAACAAATATATTCAAACATGACGTTCTTAGATGAGAATAACATAACGGGAATGCGGGCGCGCGCGAGGAAAAGCAAGAGGAGATATAAATAGAAGGGATGAAACACCCTGTCATGTTTTCGTTTCAAACGATTCTAGATTATCCGTTTAATCTTTTTGGGAAACTTTTAGGGTTCAGTTGATGTTCTCTTATATGAACAAGC
>JAODVM010413743.1:0-10209 GCA_025400095.1 Phenganax marumi
ATACATATTGCGTCGAAAAAAAGCATCAATACGCATTAAGCAACGAATAATTTAATGGAAAGCTGCGGATGTTACGAGAGAAAGTTTAGAAGTTTTAACGGTAAACGTTGAAACTTTCGCGTTCAATCAGAACATGCTTCAAGCGGGCTTGTCCAAGCTCAAGTGAAATTGACGGTAAAACGCACCGAAATTCTTCATCAGCACCCAGAAGCAGAGGTAGAGCGTCGGCATACTCTCTTTTTTCTGCAATTCTTCGACCTTGCTCATGTAATGTCATCGCAAGAACCAAAGACTACAGGAAACAAATCCACTTTAATCTTATACGAAAGTTTACTCATTGGGTTAAAACTTTCGCCAGTCAATGAAAGGGTTAACATGCAAATATTGCTGCTGACCTTGCGCTCTGCATCTGGCAACTGGAGAGGCTTGCCATTTTGATCACTTATCTCCAAAAAGTAATTCTCATATAGACCAGCACCACCTCAAACATTGAATAAAAATATTCATTGGTCGAAAAGATCACCCCATTGACAGTCAATGCATGCCAATGCCCCTTGATTAAATATTTTCGTCAACATGTTTTCGTCAACTGTGTTTCAAGGGCGGCGCTTATTTGAGGGCGGCGCTCTTTACACACATTTGTTTGTAAATGATAGAAAAAACTATAATTCACACCGCATAACATTGTAATAGACTGAAATGATAAATTCTTCGAAGTTGCCGTAACTTGTAGTATAGAGCCAGTCTATATTTGCTCTATGAACAAATATATACTTTGCAGATAATCAGTGCGGTGCTTATTTAAGGGCAGAGCTCCTCAGCTTTCCATTATGGTCACTTTGCGCGCGCAGGTCTACTTAAACGCGAGGTATTTAACTATTCATCTGTTACAGTGAATGTCTGAAATGTCCGCTTTTCTCGCGCGGGCGGGGAAGATATTTTTAAATATAAGTTTGTTACTATTAACCTCCTACAGTAAATGTTCGCTTTGCCCGCGTCGGCAAAGCGATTGCAACGAAAAATAGCCTTAAACTTTTTAGGCCCTGTTTATATGATCCCGCCTAGACGGGACGGGGACAGCTGACGAGATCCCGGTCGTAGCTAATATAAATTTTTTTGAGTGTTTATATGACCCCGCTTCTATTTCGCCGAGGCGGGATCCGGGCAAGAAATACCGGGATCTCGCTTAACCAAGACGAGAAATTTGCCATATAAACACTTCATTCCGCCTAGCCGGGATGAGGTTGCGATAAACATGCCATCTGAGCATGCGTGAATTCATTTTCTATTGTACAACATCGCGTCGAACAAAAGCTGCAGAATGCTGTCTGTTAAAATACGCCATACAAACACGCAATCCTGACTAGGCGAGTCTCCCGGCTAGGCGGGATGAAAGTGACTCGTCCCGGCTTACGCGGGATCATATAAACAGGCCCTTAGTCACGAATGTGGCACTTGTTCGAAGGCGGTGCGAAAACAAGCAAATACGGTGTACATACTTTATTTGGTTTAGTGCCAGCCAATATTTTAGACAGGATCATGCTCTTTCCAGTCAATGGGCCAGCTAGGCTTTGCGGCAATTCGTCTTGCTACCGTACCTTGCTTTTTACTAGATAAAATATGTGCAGCATGTCTTGTTCTTGAAACAGGATTTGAATCTGCAGTGTCATGTTCAGTAACTGTTTCCTTGGATTTGGAGCTCAACACCACCATGACGACACTGTTGTTGCACACACTTTGGTCTCGGAGAGAAATCCCTTTAATTTAAATGTAAAATACACACAATCGATGAAATTGCTCAAGGCTTGTTTACACAGGGGATTTTTGCTACTAGAATTTTAATAGTTACGTAGTGCATAGTGATTTACATCGACATCGAGTTGAAACCGTCAAGGCACCAGTCTTGTCGTAATGTTGTTTTCTACTTTACATTTTCACTGTAAATATTTTTCATTTTCAAGAAGCAAGAAGGAGTAGATTGTACCATCTTATTCCTACAGTACCAGATACTGTGGTTTCCATGTGATCTAAGATCACAGGAAAAGACTGGGACTAGTTGTAAAAAATCCAGTTTTTGTTTAAAACAGGGGTCGAAATTCCCGCTATTTCGAATATAGTAAAATGCCTGACAGAATAGTAAACTTCATGCTCATGGTATTCCGTATGAATAGTAGAAAAAATGTAGTACTTAATCACAGAATAGATAATTTTAATCTGTTCTTTGACTAAATGGACGGTTTTCCTTGTATGATAGATCAATTTATACCGGACTTTGAGCCAGCTCACTGTTCATAGCTGAGACTCACTGAGTTTTGTTATTCAATCAACTCGAGAATGATTTCACGACAATCACAACATTAGTGAGGAGCCATGAACAGTACAATGAGGAATAGTGGAACTTGAGATACAATAGCAAATTTCAAACTTTACTATTCCAGCTGTATAGTACAAAAAATATTAAATTTTGACCCCTGTAAAAGCAGTTTTCATCTGCCAAAGTACATTGTAGTTTGTTACCAAATTTGCAACAGACTTGTCTTTCTTGCCACAAAACATATCTATGAAGTTTGGACTAGTTTATGGCGAGGAAATATGGAATAAAGTGAGTACTGAAGTACAGCAAGCTGGCTTTCTATTCTGTTGCTCGTTCCAGTCTTTTTGCTCACGATCCAATCACCTGGGTGACAAATCACTTACCATCAGAAAGCAGTTTCCCACGACAAATCAACTTGATATTGTCCAGACTTTTGTCCAGACCAAACTCGGTCACTATTTTCCCACGCAATGTTTCCGTGCTGATGCCCAAACCTGTTTCCAGTTTCGACACAGGTGTGCTTCCACTACCTCCTATGAATTTCAGTTTGATCGTTGCAACACCACTGGCCTTGAATTTTTTATTTGCAGCAAATTTTTTCACTGCATTATCTCGTAGGCTTTCCAATGCATCAGCAATAATTTCACCCGAGATTTGAAATAAACTTGAGTACCATTTGACAAGTTCCTAAATAAAAAATATATACACTTTCATACATAAAAGGCATTTAACTCTTCTCATAAATTCATGTAAACGTATCAGTTGATAAGACGACAGACTAACGCGACGTTGGTCACATTACATCTATGCTTGACGTATTAACGTTTTGTACCAATGGAAATTCAGTAGCTTCGCCCGTTTCTTCTCGTGTGTAAGGCGCTAGCCAAAGCTGAATCCCTTCTTTCTTTAACTGACTTGCAACTAGTTTTTTCACAAGCTCAAAACTTTGTCTTTGCCTATTTTCAGTATTCTGTTCGCTTGTAGAAGAACTCGCCGCTCCTTGATCGGACGCCATTTTGAAATATAGAAAAAATATTACTCACAGTGTTCCCACTTTTACAAACTAGATTTCCCTTAAGATACTAGAATTTCCTTTTTTGTAACAAAATTTCCTTCACAAAATGTTGATTCATGCATTACATTATTTTAATATGCTGTTTTACATACAAAATTTGAAACTTGTGTTTTTTTATGAAAAATTCTGGTAAGCGCACGTGCTAAACAGCTAGTTTTTTTGGACCTGCCACTTTTTATCAGTGTACTTCAAATCGAACGACGATTTATTTACTTAAAGGCAAACATTATCTGACACAATGAGGATGGTGGACATTGAGTCTATCTTATAATGGTCTTATAATTTTTCCTTCAAATTTCCTTCAGATTTTTATTTCCTTCACTGTTCCTTCGTTTAGCTAAATTTCCTTCAAAAAGGAAATTTCCTTCAAAGTGGAAACCCTGATTACTCATCGTCAGTCTCATATCTATATAATTATGTAAGCGCACACAGTCTGGGGGGAGCCTCTAAATTAAACACTCTGAACTCCTCCCGCACGTACTTGCGCATTGCGTGAGCCAAGTGCAGGCAAGGGCAGGCGTGGAATAACTTCTTTCTGGGAGTGGCCTCGAAAAACTGAGAGTCTTACTACAGCCACAGAATAAAGATGAGTAGCAGAATGCCCACTCAGCGTGTCCCACAGGCGTGGCCTCGTTTTCTATGCAAAAATATGAAGTTTGCTTGCCAGAAGGCGGAGCAGTGAGCCAGTAAAGCGTGTTCATTGGCCAGAAAATGTCATTGACTCGCTAGGAAAATCGAGGTCGACTGCATAATACGACATGCGCGAGGTCAGAAACTTCAGACCTTTCGCCGTAAGTGAACCTTCTGTGGGGATTTTTATTCAGTGTAAATTGTCGATTTGCATCAAGAAACATTTGAAAAATAGGCAGAGATAATGAAAGCGATTCTGAGTTTTCAGTCTTGTGCCCTGGAACGAATAAGTTTAGCCAATTGTTTGTACTCTACTCTACCAGGATGGAAGCAGCCGTATTCTACCGTGTCCAACTGATGGCGTTGACTGGATACGTTTTGGGTCTTCAGTAATTATTGGTCCGACAACCAGTAATTCCGTTGGTCCGTTTTCTCGAGTGAATATAAATGCTCAAAGTCTTTCGATGGAAATCTTTTACGAAAGTGATGACAGAGCGGTAGCAACTCTTCATTATACAGAAAAGTCGACTACCATTAATGTTGATGGGATTTCACACGCTTCGTCGTTGATGCCATTAACAATATTTCGATCTGTGTGGGTCTCTGATGGTAATGCTGATGTAGACCGGATACAGACCAGAAATAGTACATGGAATGCGCAGAATGGATGGCAACCTATCGCAGGATCATTTTTCAATTTCTTCGTTCATGCGTCTCAACTCATATACCACCCTTAGTCCAGACATACTAATTGCTGTTAAATGCCAATCAAGCGAACCCCACGGAACCAGCAAGCCTCCTTCTTCAAGCAAATCTATGGTCTGAATCACTGGGTGGACACTCATTGTGAAAACTCTGTTGTTTCACTTCATTTTGTGGCGACAACTATCTGGCTCCTCTGGAGCGTTGAATGGCAACCTTAGAACTTCTCCTTCAGTCTTGGACTTATAAGATTCATATAGTTTTGTATGGCGAAGATAACAAAACAAGTATCGGTTTGAGAGTATACCACGTATATTTATTATTGCAAAGCTTTCGGTCCGATAAACCACAAGCTACTCATGCGGTAGCCATGCGTGTGTCTTGACCATATAGTCAAATAATTTCGAACAAATATCGTTCGTTGTTGCATGCTTGCACAACAAAAGCACAGCATGAGCGCACTCGAAATTTCGATAATTGCTCCGTTTAGCATATAGATGGACTGATACATCATTCCATTTTTACAGCCACGATCACGAACAGAGAAATATACTTCTGTATACATAGTCACGGATGTATAATGTGATAGCAAACCAAAACCAAGGCAAGACATATGAAATTAAGCAAGGGAGGATGTGCTGAGTGCTGTAGTTTTGATTTTTTGTTTTAAGCATAGCCAGAATTCACCGTGCCGTCTATACTAGCTTCCGCAGCCCGAGGTGGTTGTATATTGTTATACTGCAATGTTTCAAAAAAGGTTAGTAAAAAAATTTCATTCATTTTCTAAACGACGACAGATTTCATTAGACGATCCATTCCCGACTCGAAACAACGTACCTCGTTAAGTAGAGAAAAATGCCTTACTCCAAACTCAGAAGCGCGCTTAACTCAGCCAATAACATATATTCTGATAAGCAAAACTCAGTAACAAAGTCGTTCGGAATTAAGAGCTGGATGAACTGAGATATACTGAGAAAGTGCACAAAAGTACGAAATCGTCATATTTATGGTAATTCAGTTTATCCAACTAGACGGCAGAAGCTAGCTAGCATCGGAGATTCAGCCGGCAGCCAGTATAAATAAAACTAGTATCAAGGGTGGTGCCAGGATTTCCCCGACACAGGGGCTAAGCCCCGACGGGGGGGGCGGAGCTATTGCAATTCCGTGAATATCAAACAGAGAAGGAAAAATCGTAGAAGAAATCTTATTAATTAAGAGCATAGCAAACTTCTGGTATTGATTTTGGTATTCTAAAATGTCAAATGCAGTATCACGTTCGACGTAATTTCGTGGTATATTGAAAACGTGCGAGCATTAAAAAACATCTTGGCGTTTTCTCGTCTAAAATACAAGCGTTTTAACTGAGTTCGGAATATTTACAAATAAGCAATAAATCAATTTTATCGAATTCGGCTTTCGTGGGAGACGAGGAATTGTTAAGGCCTCGGTTTGTGCTATCCGCCTCAGCCTTTGACTTCGGCAGATAAGTTTTCCCGTGTTGAGTCAAATTAAGCCGCAGGCTCCACTCCTGGTGGTGCCCTTCCGTCAATTCCTTTAAGTTTCAGCTTTGCAACCATACTTCCCCCGGAACCCAAAAACTTTGGTTTCCCATAAGGTGCCAACGAGGTCATCAAATAACACTCGCTGATCCCTAGTCGGCATCGTTTACCACATACCTACGCCTTAATAATTCCTCACATCCTGCTAGACCTCATTCTATTATTTTTCACGTTGTAGTGGGTTCGTGACAAAACTGATTCGCGTGCGGAATCTAAAGATAGCCCTTATCCTGCAATCCATCGTCACGATCACCGGCGTCATGTACATCATGTTCAACGCGTCCTGCTTGGACCAGGCCGGGCCCACGTGGAAGATCTCGTTCACGGACGCACGATGTCGAGGCTGTTGCGTCATGCCCAACTCTAGCATCCAGTCCATCGGGGCCGAAAGTCAGATCTCCGAAAAGCTGC
This sequence comes from Phenganax marumi, assembly GCA_025400095.1. Taxonomy (NCBI): domain Eukaryota; kingdom Metazoa; phylum Cnidaria; class Anthozoa; order Malacalcyonacea; family Clavulariidae; genus Phenganax; species Phenganax marumi. Next base: position 6,692 of record JAODVM010413743.1, read on the forward strand.
ACAAGTTCTATCGCGCGATACGCCAGTACGGTATCCCCTCGGAGATACTTAATATACTCCACGAGGCAGAGCACAAAATCGTAATATTGGAACGAGATTTAAAACAGTACAATGAGCTAAAGGAAAGTCACAAGACGATACTTCGCGACAAATTCATCGAAGACGACGTCCTCAATGATCAGGAGCTCGTTCCGAAAGCAAAACCAAAATGGAAAAAGCAACAGAAAAAGTCTTAAATGGTTGCCGGACACTTTTTTCGCTTTGCAATACGACAGTTCAATTGTGTTCACCACAGCATTTTTTCTTTAGCAAAAGATTTGCGTATATCTGTCATTGAATGCTTAGTATGAAACATTTGCTCATCACTGTATTCCTGAACGAGCAAAATACAGCACTGGCGACGCAATTACAATGTCGAATGGATTTACAATGTCGAATAGATTAAGATATGTTACGATATAAAAATATATATTGTATACAAACATGTAAATACAAATAAGAAAAGATGAAATAAGACTAGATATATACACCTGAACGGACGAGGAAAGAACATTTATGCCTTTCGGTTCGCGAAAGTACGCTGTTACTACTGGTAGTCCTTAGCTCATGTGGGTTGTTTGACTTGGGCAGTAACGTATGAAAAGGATGACTTGGGGTCATTAATAATCCTCTGCACTTCACGTTTCAATTGTTCTGCTCTTCTGTCACTGAGGCTTTGTAGACAGCCACTATTGTGACCAAGGATTCGAAGGCAGCGTGCCTGAATTCGCTCAATTTTATCAGTTCCAGATAAGTTGGGAGGCCACCCCAGACGCGACTGATGATTGATTGATAGTTTAATAAAAATCACATCGCAGCCGAATTGGCTGAATTGCGTGATTGTACGCTAAAAAAAATTAATTCAAAAATAGATCTAATTTTAGATTTATATAGAGTAATGCCCACTTCAGGTGGTAGGTTAGCTTTCCCGCATTCTCTTAGAAGGAACACATGACGGTTTGCTTTCTTTACAATAGTTTCCATATGATTATTCATAAGATCATTTTGAAACCCAACTCCGAGTAGTTTAAATTTAAAATCTCTTCCGATAACATGGTTTTCGTATGCCTGTCTGAAGATGACTTTAAAAAATGCCTGTCTAAAGGCCCGTTTACACCGGCGATTTTTGCTGCGACTTTAAGTGCGATTTTCTCCTTTTGGAGGATGTGAAGGAGTGAATGAGTTATGTTCCTGGCTATGAAATCTCGTAATAACATTATTCAGTAATCTACTCCTTCACATCCTCCAAAAGGAGAAAATTACACCTAAACTCGCAGCAAAAATGGCCCATGTAAACGGGCCTTTAGAGGTTAGAGTCAGAGATAGTTAATTAATGGTTAGAATCACGATTATGATAAGGTTGCAACTGTTGATCTCAGTTCACTGCAGGCCTGTTCATATGAGCATGGCTTGCTTAGTAAGCTGGGATAGTAGAGTGACTCTGGAACATGCTACATGACTTAAGCTAGCCCTGCTTGCTGGAATAAGAAAATGTTATCAAACAGGCTGTCAATTGAGAAACAATATCATTACATGTGATAAGCAAGAGCAGCAAACAAGGGGAATTTACAATATTATCCTGGCACTTGTTCAAAGCCTGTTAAGTCTAAACGATAGATAAATCAGAATTTAAAACTACTCCTGCAAATCTTTTAAAACTTTTGAATCATATCTTATGTAATAAAACAATGGGTAGAAACATAATTATCCAATTCAGTTAAACAAAACTTTCAATTTCGTGGCTCAAGGAATACATGAATGCTGTCAGGGACATATTGTTTTTACGCCACGATAAGTATGTGATAAAAACAATTCACAATATACTTGACTGGCTTCATGAAGCTACATATTAAGTTTGGCATTGAAACTTGCTAAAAAGATGCTAAATCAACGAAAAACTCCCATTCCAGCTAGCTGGGCCGGCTCACTTGTTGTGTTCATACAGGAAATTTCATCCTTCCTCACCAAATGGGATCTCCCTACACCGGACCATTCTAACCACCATATGAGGACGAAGATGGGCTGGAGTGCTGTTTGGAGGACCCAGCTTCAGTTAGGCAGGATGGTGAGATCCCACCTCAGAAAGTGGTTTTATATATATTCAACTTTGGGGACTAGTGCAGTTTAGCAGATGCCTTGTGCCACTACCATCCACAAAGAATAATACTGGGCCTGCAATCCCACCTGCTCTAACCCTATGCTGGTTCATATTAATAGCATGAGTCATATTGTCAGACTTGTACAGCGCAAAACACTAGCGCGAAACAATAACACCATACAATCAACTACAATCAAATAACACCTTACAATCAACACCTTGTTTTCTGCTGTCTTCGAGAGTAGGAATTGCAACACCACACGGTTGGTCCATCGTATTTGAAGCTGAACACTACACAAGTATACAAGAATCTGCTATTCCACTTTCGTCCGTATGCTTGCCGCCCGAACTTGCAGGCTGCCGCCTGAGTCGGCGCACGTGGGCTAGAATGGTGGGCTAGCGATGGGTACCCAGTGTGGGTACCACGCGTAAAAATTATGATGCTGTTGCAATGTTGATAAGAAAGGATGCAACAATGTTGTGCTGTACCCTATTGTTCGCACTTGTCAACAATGTTGTTCAGCATTGTTACGCCCAATTAAAAATGAACAATATTGTGCAGCACGAACGTTGCTGCACCCTGTTTTACCGCAGGCTCATAATTTTTAGCTGTGTACAGTGGCTGTGTAGTGGGCTAGCGGCTTTAGCGGTCAAAACCCTGCTGGTTAATAGTTCATGTTGACCACGGACAAAAGTGAAATTCAACGCAATTCAACGCTTAGAGTTGGAGTGAATGCTTGACAGTAATAACAGATTCACTTTTGAGGGAACCGGAATATTGCGAATTCTTGCAACAAAGGTCATAAAATCACAGCTTCGTACGTGACATGTACAATTTCTAAGAACGTATACGCATCCGTACGTTTAGCACGGCTCAGTCATTGAAATTATAACAATAGGAAAGTTCTATTGAGAGGTCCTCTCCTTTTATGCGCCCTGTACATATAATGCCCCATATTTGAATTACGCAATTTCATGCATATCAGATATCAAAGTGCATGTAGTTTTTGGGCACCCTGTAGAGTATCTGGGTCAAATGCTAGCTTTAATCGTGGAGTTCTCGCACTCCTGCAGTTTGCCCTTGGGAGGGTCTGAGACGAAGGTCTGAGATCAAGGTCAACTATGCTCTAGCGCCCTCCTAGTGTATGGTGGTGGTTCACAAGTAATACCTCTAGTTGGTTATAGCACATGATATTCAGTAAATAAGCATGGTGGTGTCATACCATAAAGGTAACTCAATTCAGGCTGTGCTTCACCAGAATATCGGTAGAATATTTCGTACATCCAGCTGGCTGGGAAAGTAATTAAGCCCTGGGCAAACTAGGAAACATTGTTGCGGAAACATTTCTGATTCGCGATGTTTCCTCAAATGTTTCCCTGT
>JAODVM010413754.1:0-10206 GCA_025400095.1 Phenganax marumi
GATGCGATTTTTCTCCTCTTAGAGTATGTGATCGAGTAGGCTGACTTGCGAGTGCATTAGCAGAATTGTTGGACCAACTATATCGCCAGTTATCCACTCTTTCACATCGTTCAACACCAGAAAAATCGCATCGAAAATCGCCCGTGTGAACTGGCCTTAAATGTCCTCTCTATAGAACAGGATTACATATCGAAGGTTGCAAGACATAATCTCGATCGAGTAACACGTACGCTATTCACAAACCATTTGTTTTTAACTTATTCTGCATGCATGTTGGTGAAGAATAACTTTCTACGTTTTCTATTACTTACCTATATCTGTAACTCGGGCTCACTTTGATGCCTCAGAGAGCAGCGATTTAAAGCTAAGTGACGATCCAGCAGGTGGGTCCAGATTATCTGAAGAACTTGATTCGTGATCATTTCCCATTTTCTTTGCCAAATCACGAAATTTTTTAACGTAATCCACGCTACTCTCATCCACCAAATCGCAAAACATTGGAACTGTCTAAAATATAAATGAGACAAAAGCTAAGTCAGTACACCATGCAACATCTTCACCAGCGCCATCAAAGCACTTGGGGAGAAATTCACGTTTTTAGATGGAGGGCAAGCTTCCTAAACTACTTACGAAGCTTCATTAACTACCGACAAAACTGGGATCTACTCTCATTTGCCTTTTTCAATGTTCGTCAAATTGCTTGTTTACAAGGTGAGAAGAGGGCGGGAGTACCGCCACGAAGAATCAGGAGCTCTGTTACTTGTTCTAACATAAAGGATAAAGTTGCGTACGTGAGAATTTTTCAAGTCCGAGTCACTAGCAGGCGCAGATTTCTTTGGCGTATCCTAGTAAACACAAAACAACATCAACACAACGTAATACAACCAATCGGTTTCCAGTAAGTTTACGAAGTGTGCATCGCATTTTCACAACGAACATACTCAACTAACAGCAACTTACAATAATGAAACACACACATACGTAGACAAGTGGTACGCGTTTTCACGAAGACAGCAAAGATAGCCAAAAGGGGAGAACTACAACTACCAAAGAAGATCGATAACGCAAACACGTGTGACGTATTCTACTGGGTCTGCTGTTCGACCTTGCCTCCCGGAGCGCTTATTTGGGAGTTTACGATCGACGACGCCGCGACCGCGACGACGCAATCTAAATTTCAATGAAGGAGTGGACGCTAAGAAAGCTTATTGCTTAACTACACACTGGAATTCGTTTAGATATAGCTTGAAAAACAGATAAACTTGAAAAGACCACTTGCGGTTTTGCTCCAAGACTGAATTTATCTGACTCCCCTAACGTCACAACAAAGTTTGACGGCGCTCCGACGCCGTGGAAAGGCTATGGTTGGCGTCGTATTGGCGCTGTTGAGACTAGCTCTGGGATTCCAAATTATTCATTTTTTTGTTCTGCATGGAAACTTCCTTTGTTTTCCGGACGCGCCGTCGTGCTTGTGGCGTCGAAAATCGTAAATTCCCTAATAGCGTCATTTCGAGTCAGCATATTAATGAACAGTTGGCCCGCCTCCATAGGTAATGCCCAAGTGGCACGAGCAAATATTTGCTATTGTTTTCTGCAGATTAAGAAAGTCTTGGCAATCCTTGGTGAAGAGAAATGGAAAGAAAAACAAGGAAGGGTATTAATCAAGAAATTGAAGGACACTGTCGATGGTTTTGGAGCAGTAAATAGTTGGACCGTTGATATAATTAAAAAGTAAGTTATCTAAATTGATTTGGCAACCAGAATATATTTGGCTGTTATCTGTTCTGTAATAGACCACGGATAACATCAGAAAGATTGGTCATAAGTGATGCGCTAGTGTTATTTATGAAATTTATGCCCATAACAACGACATGATAGAATCGTTAAATCAAAATAGATTGAAGTAATGGCGGAGCGCTATGTTTCCAGACTTGGCAATCTACGAGCATTTTTAACAAAGAAAGAATTACTTGAAGAACTTTCTGAAGACACTTTGCGAAACACCGTGAGAGAGTTTGGCCGAATGGAACTTCCTCCCTACAAGGTACACTTTAAAACATTGCATTTGTCATAGAATAATTATGGCAAGGAATCTTGTTCCTCGAGCCCGCGATGTCTGGTCACTGACTGAAGGGGAATGTTACGAAATTTTGCAGTGATATGTTTGAACCGAAGCTATGTTGTCAGGGGGTGGCGATTTTATAGCATATACCCGTGCAATCTGAAGAGCTCAACTTAATTAAAGCAAAACAACTAGCAGGCTCGTGACACGAGAATGTAATTGTCGTAACATTAATTACGCAAAACAGCTGTGACCTGTCTAACAAGTCATTAACAGAATTAGCATAATACATGGGCACAAATAATCGAGGAAGTTTAGGAGCGAAACTATTTTAATAGTTTATTGCTAAAACAATTTGCAAAAATACTAGAAATAGACTCAAAACATATTTAAATTTTTTTATTGTCTTCGACATTGATCCAAGCTACAACCCCGTTATTCCTAGTGCTACACTTCAAAACATAAGTGGTGGGTTTGGGCAAGTAGAAAACATGATTATTACTTTTTACTTTATACGTTTTATTCATAAGGATTGTAAAAAACTCTCCGAAGTTGTCAGTTGAATGTTTTTTTTCACGTTTTGTGTCATCAAGGCTTCCAATTGCTTTCCTCTCCTTGCTTCTGACGAGACACAAGAAAGTTTAGTACTTATAGTGTCAGAGGCACTTGCAATTTTTTTCCACTTGTACATGCATTAGTAGTAATAGTATGCAAAGAGCACACTAGACTAACGCCCACCCCCCTCAGATATTCTGTGGACGATTGTAGATAAACCCATGTTTTATAAATAGCTTATATTATAGTTTCTCCATTTAATGTGTTGTATTTTGTAGCCTGTACGTATCATAAGGTATCATTATAGTATAAGTGTAACAACACTATAATATAAGAATAGTATATAAGTACAGTATATAATATGGTATATAGTATATTGAATATAATCTAGTATATATAGTATATTGTATACTAGGTAGTATATAGTATATACCATATAGTATATATGTATAGTATGTAATAGCTACTATAATAAAAGTATAACAATACCATAGTAGTATAGTATAAGGTACATATTATGGTAATTTTTCTTATATTAGTGCTGCTTTACTTAAGCCTGGTTTTCATATATCGTAATTCATCGGCGATGATCCCCGATCCATTGTTGTTGACAAAATGAAGCAGAATATCTAATAGACAAAGGACTTTACGCATCAATGAGCACAGAGAACAGGCATCGTCGATGAATTACGATGAATTACAATATATGAAAACCAGCCTTTAAATCATTTCAGAAACGACCCTTGGCTAAGCGTGTTTCAAAATTCTATGACCACGTACGGATGTGGACATCAGAACAGATTGAAAATGTGCACAACTTACTGGGTGGCATTGCTAAAGGTGATCTGCCACATTTTAATACCGACGCACTGATTGGGGCGTTGCCTGGGCTTAAAGATATCAGGCTTCCTCAACATAATGGACGCGTTTTAGCCAAAAAGATTCAACCAAAGCTTGGAGACTTGCAGCAATGGACGAAAACGTAATTGTACCATCATTCTTCCATATTTGTAGAACTAACATCAATGCCACTGCTTAAGGACTATACAGATATCCGACTTAGGTTTGAAGCCTATGATTCTGGCGTAAGTCTTTTGTTCTTTCCGCCACGTTTCATGCAAATGCCCAAAACAGAGACCGTCACCCCCGGACTCCATCTTGAAAATCTGTTAAAAACCATGTGTTCGGGGGGGGGGGGGTTAATGCCTACGTTAGTATCTTCTTCAGGAAACTTGCTGGCAATATGGCGGCCTTGAAAACGTACTTAGGCGATTTTGGAGCATTCGAATATCTTAATAGTCTTTAATCTGTGTTAATGTTCAATTCCCCACTTGGGATTTCGCAAAAATTTGCTCATTTCTTCAGCAGCAGCTAACAATCTCTAAACAAACTGAACAAGGAAAATGGTTTAGCTTTAGTTTGTTGGTTTCGACGAAATGTTTGTCATTAAATTTAGCGATCTCATACCCACTGGCGATGTATGGTAACAGCAAATAACTTGAAACACGTGCCGTTTTTGACAATAATATTGTTTGCTGACAGAAACAAAATTAACAACTGTTAAGTTTTCATAAAACAATTTGATAAACTATGAGTTCTTTTGCCGCTTATGACTGTTCTAAATTTTTTCTTTTCGTCGTTTTGCACTGTTTATTTTCTGCAAGCTTTTGCGTTCACTACTTTTCAAGAAATTGTGAAAGAATTTATTTATAAAGTTTTCCTCAAGAAGTTTCGAATGGTATAAAAATTCTTTATCACGCATGCGCATAATAAGCATGTCTCTACCGATATACACGATTGTCAAATGCAAATTTAGCTTCACATATCGCTATCCTTTTGTGATTTCCGTGTATGATTGTAATGGCCAACTGGTGGGATTAGCACTCTCGCCGGTTGCTCTTTGCTTTCTTGCTCTGTAACGACAGTAATCAGTAACTTTCTTTCCACAAGAGATGTGAGACAAATGGGAACATTGATCAGAGATTTGCCAACTCCAATATTAAGAAACTTGAACGTCGATGAAGCAAGAGAAGCAACTTTGATGTTAGCACTTGATCCAGATGTCCCAAAGTTAAAAAAACGTGCGCTTCTAAACCAGGTACCCCTCACATGTACAATCCCTGACCTTGATATCAGCAGCAAAGCTAGCCCGAAAATGTGGTCATGCTATGCAAATTTTAAAGCTTTATCAGTACTCCTTTCTTTAGAAATTGATTGTTTTCACAGTCCGACAAAACGATAATATTTGCATAGCCTGACGAAATTGTTGTGCCAGCTTCGCCAGTGTCTGATATGTAGACATCATGAATAATTAAAGTGTCGTAAGTGCCTTCGTTCGCTTCTCTTGATAGGCAGACTTCAGTTTACTCAAACATTATAAATATGTACAATCCGCAGTCTCGGTATAGACGCTTTTAATCTCTCCATTATGTTCAATATGTGCAATCCCTGATCCTCATATAGACACTTCGAATTACTCAAATGTCATAAATATGTCGAAACCCTAATTTTCAGATGTACAATCTGTAACGTCCAAACGGCACTTTTAAATGACTTGACCATTATAAATATGTTCCATCCTTTATCCTGCCATAGTCACTTTAAATAATTCAAACATCATTTAAAATGCACACTGTAGAAACACTTTGATGACTTTAGTAATACAAATATCAACAATCCCTGACTTTAATCATGAAAATTTGAATGAATCAAGTATTTTGAATGAATAAAATGCCTGCTCTTGTTCTCAACACTTTTGATGAATCAAAATACACTTTGAAAAAGAGAGTATGTGCTGCTGTTTTGACTTATTTGGCAAACGTAGCAACCCAAAACAACGGGAAAATTCTCAGATACTTAATGAGACCGAACTTTGACTGATTTAAACGCAAAAATCCATAGCGTTTGTTAACATTTTGTATTAATATCAGACAGTCCGTGATGACCTTCATTGTGGTAGTTCAGACAGTGAAATTCGTAATTTAGATCAAGATGACAAAATTTATGGTCCAGATTTTAAAAAGGCAGATACTTCTGAAAATATAGAGGCCGGCAGGGCTTTAGCTAATTCTCAACATGCTGGTTTTCGAGTAGTTGAAAATCCTATATAAATGCATGCATTGGATTAGCCGATCCAGAAATGTCTTCAAATGGATCAGTTTCTTTCCAGAATGTTTCCCCATCACTTTAATGATGTGCAATGATCTCCTATTTATCAATCCAGTGATACCGCCAAGGATATATAAAGTTTACAACAAACTAACTCGTGGCAGTAATACTTTAATAATAGCTAAAACTGCCTATGTCAGTTTGACAATTTTGCCTAAGTCAGATTAATCCGTCTTATGTAGTTTTGTATAAACCTTTTCTATTGTTCACAAGTTGTTGTTGTACCGTTTTACAATGAAAAGTATTTGACAGATAAAAGAAAATGAAGTTCAAATTTTGAGTAACACTTTGATGTTTTCTTTAGTTTTCCCAAAATGTCAAAAAATGACTTAGGCGAAAATGTTAGTAAGCTATCTATCTGTTCATCTCCAGACCTTGAAAGAACTACCACACCAATGAGCAGCAGACTTTATTTTATACAATCTCTGACCTAACTATATAGACTTTCTAATTTTCAGACCTTCATCGATAATCCAAATATAAAGTTAGAAGGGTTTGGTAATATTGCATCTGAAATCGAAATAACACAACTTCACAAGATAAAAGATGTCGATGTTGTTTTACCCATGAATGCAGATTTAACGAGCATGCCTCATTGGAGGGCTGAGCAAGCTAGAATAATTATCGATGACATCGTCACGAAAAAGGAAAACTGGGGGCCAGTGTCTGAGTGCTCTGGAAACTGGGAACTCAAAGATATCAAGTAAGAGTTGAAAATACTGTCAGTGTACTATCAAACATTGTATAATAATCAAAGTGCTTTACGGGTTTTCATTGGTGGAGAGCCGTAAGCTGTTACTAAACAGATGCACTGCTGACGTCGCCAGCGAAATTTTATTCTACTTGCATGTATTTCCTTGCGACTTTTCCATTCAAATTCTTTTCTTTTTTATTTTATTTTTTTTTACTATATAAAGCAAATAGATTACATTTAGCCGTTATCTGTCCAGAAATACACACACAGAGAAGACGCCAAAATATGGTAAGAACAAAATGTGAGCACTCGCCTGCGGCTTGCGGCCACTTTGTTTTGTTCTTACCACGTTATGATGTAATCTGTGTTTCCATTTCTGAACAGACAACGCCTAAATGAATTTTTTTGTTAGCTATATCATTTTCCTTTTAAGTTTTGCCGGGCGTCTGGACCAGCTCCTTCCGTTGACTACGCCTGTCAGTTGAAGTCTGTTTCACAAGACGTATGACAGCGGTTAAACATAGGTTCATTTTGAATGTTTTTCGAGAATTTTTAATGATTTTCGCAATGTTTTTTCTAGAAGGCTAGGACGTCTGGTGCTTGGGTTGAAAAGATCTGACATCGATAAACTTAGCCTTGATTCTTTCAATGAGTTTGTCTCAGAGTTTAGTAAATTCTCAGAATGGACACTTGGACAAGTACGCAGAACTGAGTCTCCTCAGATAATACGTAATTATGAACAGTTTATGGCCCCGGGACGTTTGTTCGTGCACCGTTTAGCTTAAACGGTGGAAAAGTTCAAAACAGAAATCATATTTATGCTTTCGTTCAACAAAAAAATTGAAAGTTTTTTGACTGACTACAATCATTATGTATATACCCGTTGTTTTATTGCCTAATATTTGATTTGAAAGTTTTAGAAGACCCGTGGGAGTGTTTTTGAATTCTGACTTATCCACCGTTTAAGCTAAACGGCGTACGAACAAATGTTAAAATATCTGATCTCGACTTGATGTTTTAAACACTCAAATATCATGAGTGTGCCCAATCCCTGACCTTGATATGCACACTTTAACCTGAGATTTCCTATTGTTTAGACGGACACTATAGCGAAGAGATTCCTCGAAGCGCACATATCTCGTATACCAGATATGACAATCACGGATATGATGTCACTTGGAGATTTCGTGGTTCACATTATTGATCAGATAAGAGATCTCTTTCCAAAGGAACTTGCAAGGGAAGCGGTGAGAATTCTCGGAATTAGTCACCTGTTACGACGATTTCCGAAAGCCGCACGACGAAGAAAGCTTCAAATGGCAATGAGTATTCTGGTATGAGATAACTTTATCAATTACTTTTTGTTCCATGATCACTCAAGCTGCAACAAATACTATTTTTAACCAAGTGCCTATAAACAATATCTCCACCAACAATGTCTTCACCATGCATAAGTTTACATTGACATGAACAGAAAGATAGAACAAAGACTTCGGTCAAGTTTCCAAACCATATCTTCAATGACTATGTCTTCACCGTGCACAAGTTTACATAAACATGAACAAAAAGATAGAACAAAGACTTTGGTCAAGTTTTCAAATCTTAAATCTGTTTACCACTAGGCGGAATTGTCCGTGCGGAAAATAGATCTACCAAGCTGATTGGCTAGAAGTGCCTTTCGCCGACAAGCGAACCAGTTGCGTTGTTAGATTTATTTTCTGCGCGGAAAATTCCCCCTAACGGAAAAGGGGTTTAATGTTCAGTGACTATTTCTCAACCTTGTACTGGTTAAAATAAACATGAACAAAAGAACAGAACCAAGACTTCGATCAGGTTTCAAAGCCATCGTTTCAATAATTATGTCTTCACCACGTAGGAGTTTGCATATACATGAATAAAAAGACGGGAAGTATTTTTTGACCATGCTTTTAAATAACGTCGTCAATGGCCAGTATGCGTTGGCAGAGTATAAGTTTGCATTAATACGAACAAACAGATAGAACAACGACTTTGATCGGTGCGCAAACGATATTTTCAATGACTCTGTTTTCACAAGGCACTAGTTTGCATGGACATTTATATAAGATAAATTTTAGGCTTGAATGAAAATCACAAACCAAACTCCACATAGGAAATGGTTGGTATAACACGACAAATAGCTTGTGCAAAAATCTTTCAGGAGAAAGATATATCTACTCTCACTAGTGACGAACTTGAGGAATTGGGCTACTTGGTCAGCGGATTCACAGCAAAAGAAATAGGCGAGATACCATCAAGTATTTTCATTGACGCGTTGGGGACTTTGGGTGACTTAAGTGGACTCGACGAAGAAACTATCACTGCTCTTGCCCATAGAGCTGTAGAGGTTTATGGGTAAGGCTCTTGTAGCTATAACAAGCTTTGGAATGGTTCAGATCCTTTTTACAGTCAATTTCAGCTCACTTTTCACTGACATATTCGGAACTTCGTTGCGCACTTTGCAAGTCCGCCTCTAAGTTCAAATGTTCATAGCGAAATTCAAAAGCAGGTTTGTACTATGAGCATTTCACTGGATGCTTTTTTAAGCAACCAGTCGGAGTTTACAAACCTGCTTCTAAATTCACTATGAACATTTGAACTTTGAACGAGCTTGTGAAGTTCGCTACAAAGTCCGTGCTTTCACTAAAGACCTATATCTACCCGAAAGCTACTCTTACCTGAAAAGTCCTTTTAAACGCTTTGTTTACACTTGTGCCTGACGAAAGGCCGGCCTATCGCTGACATTATATGTCATTTTCAGGCCACCTCAATGGCTTGGCCTGAAAATATGCTCTCAGGCCTGTCGTAGGTCAGTTTTAGGTCAGGGGCCGGTTGTTCGAAGCGCGTTTAGCTAAAACGGTGGACAAAAATCATATTTATGTATTCTTTGAACAACAAAATTGAACGTTTTTTGACTGAATACTATTATTGTGTGTTTACCTATACTTTAATCACATACGATTTGATTTAAAAGTTTTATAACATGCGTAAAAGTGTTTTTGAGTTCTGACTTATTCACCGTTTAAGCTAAACGACGTACGAACAACCGGCCCCAGTCCACTTGCGTTTACAGTACAGGATATGCCACAGGACCACCTGCACTAGGTCGGTCGTAGGCCAGGTCTAGGTATGTAGTTTAAACACGGCTAAAGTTCCGAATACTTCAGTGAAAAGCGCGCTGAAATCGACTGCAAAAAAGTTCTATAAGTCACTACACGGTAGAACGTCCCTTGCAAGGATCAAAATCATTGCGAGTCAAGCTTCTGCGAGTCATTTTCAGTCATGTGCAATATTAGTGTGATAAGTTTAAAAGTGGTGAGCATCAGTTTGAGGATACACCACGTATTTTTATTATTGCAAAGCTTTCGGTCCGTTAACCCGGCCCGGAGTTGCAACTGATGAAGGTCCGGGTTAACGGACCTAAAGCTTTGCAATAATAAAAGTACGTGTTGTATCCTCAAACTGATATGCTTATACTGTTGTTTGCGCCTTGCAAAATTATAAAAATCTTCTTAAGTTTCAAAGTTGTTCGTGCATTAAACTCATTGCAAAGTGCAACATGTCTCGCTATGGTCAAACTCAACAAGTTACACCAGTCTTCACACCATACAGTCGGCCAATTAGTCTACACGAGGAAAAATAGGCACTGAGACAGTGCGTAAGGATTTGCGATTTAAGACAGAAATTTTAAGAAATCATGTTTTTGCAA
>JAODVM010413765.1:0-10206 GCA_025400095.1 Phenganax marumi
TATATGTGACTACAAACTACATGACTTATTTATATACAAGATACCGGAAGTACCTAGCCGGATATGACTATACAACAAAAACAATTTAGCAATGCCTGATACGGATGTCATCCTCACCATCAGTTTTGAGACTTCACAAAATGGTTTCATAAATTGTTTTGTTGGGAAGATGTACGTACTGCATTTATTCTTGCGATGCTTCAATGAATCCAGATACTAAACACCCCCCCCCCCCTAACAAAACATACCGTATTTACTCGTTTTAGCGCCGCCCCGATTGAGCGCCGCCCTCGAATAAGCGCCGCTCTACAACACATTTACGACGGGTATTAATTTTGGAGAATTTATCTCTTCTATAACAATGCTCTACAGCTTATATCATAGTATTTGCTATCATTTGCCAACAAATGTGTCCAAAGAGTGCCGCCTTCAAACGAGCGCAACATCTGAACACTGGAAATTTAAACAGCACCGCAGCGCTTAAACGAGTAAGTACGTTATGCACATTAAATTAAACTGTACCTTCAAATGCGAAGCAGAGATGTTGTTCCAACATTTTATCTTTAGTTCAACCACAGGCTGAAATATAAAAAACGATTTCAACTATCAACGTCTTTACAAGTAGCTATAGCTACCAAGGTCATATAAAGAACATTGCTATAAATTCCATCAGTGCTCATAACATAGCTTTCGTTAGTTTAATAACAAATGTACTGATAGGCCAAAAGCTCAAATTCGTGTTTCTATGACGCTATTTAGACACAGAATTTTCGCGTAATATCTCGTGGCTCTCTATTTTGTAGGGATATTATAAGGCTAGTATTTGATTTTTTCCTGTAGCAGGCTGTTTAATAAAGGAAGCAAGGTTCATTTCGTGTTTCTTCGGGTAGAAAAAAGTGCCAGTGTTTCCAGAAAACTTTGAGCTCTTTCCACACTTTTATAAAAAATTACCTGAGCTGTTGAGGAGCCCAAGTATTTCAAAGCTCTGTTATAAGAATGAACGGCTAAGGAATATTCTTCTCTTCTGAATAACTCATTCCCTCGTTCACGTTTCTTATCCCTAAGAAAATATAAGATTAGAAAGTTTTTGGCCAATTAAACTTTAAGGAAATGCGTTGTGCGTGGTGTGTGCGTCTGGTGACAAAGATCCGTATCAAACATCGCCTACTGCCGTGTCGAATGCATTAAAAACAATAGATAATCCGTTGAAACTCCTCATTATCGATTGTTTTTAACGCATCCGACACAGCAGTAGTGCGACGTTTGTAACGGGCCAAAATCTTTTGCTTAAAACATTGAGACTTTATAACTCCATCGGAAGATATGTTTTCAACGATGTTTCGCAATTTCTTTATAAAATACACAGGTACACACGTTCTTTAAGTCCCTTTTCATGAATACCCTATACACTTCACACTGGCTATGCTACGTATAATACACTACAGGAGCCAGTTATTCAAAGCTGGACTAGCGTTAATCGTGGATTAAAATTTAAAAAGACGTTTCAGTTTCTCTACTTCTTTTCTTTACACAATGCAGACTATTGCTTCAAACGAGATTTGAAGAAAATCTATTCCAAGTTCATAAACAAGCAGATAAAATTTTGCATCAAACTTCACGCTAACCCAGAATTAAGCTAACCATGTGAAGAGAGACTTGAAGCAAGCCTGATATGAAAGCCTCTATAATAATTGTATAAGAGAACGAGAATTGTTTATGACACAAAACTATTGTGACATAACTACTATGCATAATACAATTTCATGAAAATGCAATATACAATCATCTCCTTACCCAAGTTCAATTCTTTCTTCGTCGTTCAAATTTGCTACATCTGGACCAGGTTTAACACTTAATAGCTCCAACTCGTACGTCACTTCACAGTCAGGCGGAACTTCACCTCGTTCCTCATCATCTACATCCAATCTATCAGAGAGAGATTTACACTGTACAGTAATTGTAATTACCACGATTTTATTTTTTTATTTCATTTTAGTTACAAACGGTACGTCAACAGGGCTCTTCCGCATCCGTTTTTCAAGAGACCGTTTATTACAATGGACAAATCCCATTATAGACTAAGTTTCGATGTTGACAAAAAGAAGTAAATTCATCGGCGCAGCTGGTAAGAAAATATTCGATGTAGGAGTACTGCAAATTTTGGTTGCGAAAGGTCGTAAAATGTAGGAAAGATAGCCATGCAAAGCTTGCAAATTTAGTATTAATATTTTTCTCCAAATTTGTTGCCACTTTTGGGTCATTTTTGGCTCAAAAATGGTAATAACTTCCGCATGTAATAGAAAAACATACTAAATTTGTAAACTTCGCATGCAAGACTATCTTTCTCGCAGTGCACGACCTTTCCCGACCAAACTTTTCCGTTTTACTACATCTAATATGTTCTTTTCAGTTGCATGCGTATATTAATTTCTTCTTTCTTCTTGGATCGAAATTTTTTCTAGAATAGGATTTGTCCACCACACAATAGACACTAAACATAGTCAAAATAATTACATAACATGGGCATACACAAACAGAAATAGACAAAAACTACAACAGCATGCAGACTATTAACTAAAAGTATTTACCACAATGTGATAGGAAATATAACGAAACCACTTAAAAGAGTAACCTATCTAAATTCAGGAAAATGATAATTGAGATTAGATTTGAACTTCTTTTTGCTTATTCCTAAATATATCACCTCAGCAGGCATATTATTCCATGCTGAAGAAAACTTACGCTTTTCTTCATAAAATATATTCTGGTTTGGTCAAGTGTAACATCTCCGTTGTTGCTACGGAGGATATAAAGCATATAAGTCTATTTTGATATCAAAAATATTTGTGGTAGTATTTGGTAATCCTCCGTTTCTTGTCATATGCATAAACGCTTACTTTCCTTTCGGCGTTCTTCTATTGGCTACGAATAAATCTCTTTTAAGATGTCACAAGAGCTTGTTTACAGGTTCTGCTAGTGATTACATGTACCGCTCTATTTTAAAGTTTTTACAATTTATCTAATGAGTAATCACTGCATTTACTAATGCATTCACTAATGTTATTCCATTTTGCTGCCCAGTGGATAAACAAGATAAACTTGCAAGTACAGTATAGTTACCATAACCCTCTCACTGGCAAGAGTTTCACTCTCACCCTGAAGCCTAAAAGTTGCCGGGGGATAGACAGAGCAAAATACAAGCAAGGAGGATAGCTTTTTAATGGGCTAAAACGCACATGTCCTTTAAAACGCACCTTCCAATAGTGCCATACGCAAATCTTGGGGCAGTGACCAACTTGCAAACTTCATTTTCCAACATGGTTGGTACACACAAATCCAAGGCTAAAATAAATAATATTGAATTGATTGTTGAGAGCAATTATAGCCTTTCTCACGACGCCATTTTTGGGGTACTATCTGAGATTATAATCAATAAATTTAGGTTTTGTATTGTCGTTGTTCCAAATAAAACCTTTATAAGTTAATTTACAGTTCAATTATTAAACAACGGTTTTCATGCAGCTTAGATTTTTCTGACTTTGACATATTTTTTTCACGAAAAGTACCAAAAAATGCGTCGTGAGAAAGGCTAATTTAGAATGTTAAAATATTTGTTTGTTCGTTGAACATGCATGTTCCAACAATAAAAAACAACTGGGCAATCAGATCCAGTAAAATACAAATTATCTCCACCAATTGTGCATAAAAACGCAAGGGGTGATTACACGGACCGTCAACTGGGTTAACTCGGCTAAGCAAGATAAACTGTAAGCTAATTGTCTCGAAAAGTTTTCATAGGTCCGTAACCATTGGAAGATACGAACTAAAGAATGTTTGCATGCTGTATTTCTGATCTTCCTCGCATCAAGATTTGGTTTTGCTATCTTTATCCAAAGTATTATATATACACAGTTCTCTCGCCTATACTATCCTAAATCTGATAGATTCCCAGTTTGAAATTTTGAAGGTTTATTGAGACCTACAGACAGCAATTTGAAGCAAGTGTTGGTATTTTGATACACTATTTGTTTACATTTATAATGAAAAAGTCAACCGCCTACGAATTCTCAGCCCAGTTTGCTGGGCAAAAGTAATTATATGGCAAATTTCACCCGCGCTAGCCCAATTGCGACAACCAGGATCTCAGTAAACAGAGCTGGCCCAGCTAGCCAGGGCTAATGCACATTGCATAGTTGAATATACATACAATCTATTGAGTATTCGGTCTTGCCCGGTTAGCCAAACTGGCCTGGTTAACCGGGCTAACACGTTTACGTAATCACCCCCCAAGACCAGCCCAGAATTTCAAAAAAGTAAAAACAATTCCAAACAGACAAGACATCTTGTGAATGTACAATATATTATTCAAAAGAAGACACAAAGTGCATGTCACAGTTACATATAATCAACACAGCAAATTGCTTAAAATTCAAAAACACATCAAGCATAGAATTCTTTTAATTCTTATGTACTGATTAACTTTTCACAAAATGATTGAAATTTGTCTGGTGAGCACTGGAGGGAACACAGGAGTGGAGGCCATTTTCTAAGATGGCCACTTTACTTGTACAGGCAATTTTTAACATGCAGTTGTCAATCCTATATTTACTATTTTTATTTACCTTATTGAATGTGCCCAAGAAGCCAAAGTGGATAAACAAATAAGTATATCTAATCTCAAGGTGAATGTTTGCTTCTTCCATGTGGGCAGTGCTGGCATAATAGTCAATCACTTTATACTTCTCTGCTCCTAGGAGACTCTCAGCTTGTCGTACTGAGGCAAGGCTCACTGTGACATACCTGTGATTACATCGCCATCACCAACGACAAATTTCAATTCATCAATGACATCCACTTTACAGGAATTTGGTAATGTTCCTTCAGTTTTTACACACACTTCTTGACCAGCTGCTGGTCGTGCACTGTTTTCATTGCCCGCTCTTATTATCTAATTTGACCAAAAACTAATTGTTAACCCATTGATTAAGATATAGAATACACCACATGCTTATCTACTTTAGAGACAAGTTTATGAACTTGCTGACAATTATTATTTCCTCAAAACAATTGGCATTATTGTAGTTGGTTAAAACGTTGGCCAGTTTTTTGCCAGAGCCACACAATCAGTCAAAGCAAATGATTTGTCTTCTACATTATTGGTTCAGTGTAAAGACAGTCTAACATGAACTATCAGACAAAAGTATGTTTCTCAGCATAGAATTAAACATGGGGCACTAGATCTTGTTGGCTATTGGCAATTTATTTGGCAATATCTGTTTGGCAATTTGTCTTAGGACATCTTTATACACTGACTCGGATGCACTATGGGTGGTTATATCATTGTGTTACAGTCATGAATTATGATTTGTTAGTTAATTGGTAATAAGGTTAGGTCTTGGGTCAAGATCAAAGTAAATTAGTATTCATGCATGTCACATGTGATGAACTATGTACAGTGGAACCCTGTTAATACAACAAACCTGTCAGCTATGCAAACCTGTTAATGCTATTACTGTATACAATTCAAAACTTGACAGGTAGAAACTTTTAAACCCCTAACTTGTTTTTTAAATAAGTCTTATTTTGTAGTTTATATGTGAATAGGTTTTCTAGTTTGTGCAGCGTAATTTTAGCTTATAACATTGTACACACGAGGTACTGTAATTTAGTTTTTTGGCTATTTCATGTGTTAATAAACCCATTTCCATTTCAAGTCATTCACTCAATGCAACTGCTTTATTTTGTTTCAAATAAGCCAGATTGTTTTTCTCATGTGAAAACCTTATTAATACACAACCAACTTGGTTTCACTGTCCAGTATGATTGATTGTTTCTCTCTAGTAATGCAAATGACACCTCATCAAGGCACAAAATGTTTCTGGCAACACAATTAGTCTTTAAACCAAAGTATAGAGAACAAACTAAAAAGGTGTGGACAAGTTTGCCAACATGAACTGGTGCTACAGCTGCAAGTGAATAATATTAGAAAGAGCAAACAATAGACACCTCGAATGGACTGATGCACCTCCAATCTACTTATTGCCCATGGCCACCAGTATGAAAATATACATGTGCAGACACATGCATGTTTTGATAATGCACAGGTGCCTTTTGAACAATGAATAAAGTTGCCAAGAAAAGAAGTTTGCAAGATTTGAACTTTTTGCACTAAAGCATGCTGAATTGCAATACTGATTATGTCATCATACCATTTTTTTCAGCAGGCCATTTCCAAGCAGATCTACCCATTCTTCTTCTTTTGCACTCTCTGATTCTGTCTCTTCACTATTTTTCTCTGAATCTTCGGGCGTTTTTGATTCTGCCTGCAACACATCTGTACTTTTATCACCTTTTGTAATTTCATCATTTTCTTGAGTCTCAGTCTCAATGCCCTGGATTGGTACATTATTCATATTCTTCGCTTCGTCTGAAGTTTCTACGATAACCTCCTCTTCAATTTCTATAATTTCTACAGTCTCCGGGTCAGTACTTGTTTCGATTTCATCAATTTTAAAAGTCTCAAAGTTGACTAGATTTTGACTTATATTCTCAGAATTTGATTTTTCTTCTACTTTTCTGTCTTCAATGCTAGGACTTTCTCCGTCATTCTCCATCACGTTTTCGTCGTCATTTGCAGGTTCCTTTTCCTCTGAGGCTACAGGAGCTTGTTCAGACGAAAAGTCAATATTTTTTTCGCTGTTTTCAGTTGTTGAAGCCATTCACATGGGAGATCGAAAATGGAAACTTGAACTTTTCCAAGTTTTCCAAATATTGAGCCTGCACGATACCGAGGTCATCACCACATGGACCGCAACACTTTATGTAGGCCCCGTTTACACGGTACTGGATTCTCATAGTCACGAAGAAAATCAATACAACTAGGACTTGCAACGAAAATGCTGCCAATCTGTCCGGTAACAAGTGATGTACTTCCGCACGATACAGCCTGTAAAATGTGCAGCAGAAGTTTGTAGTAGCAATGGCGGTGTCAAGGGTGGGACTGAGGGGGATATAAGTCCCCTGTTTTGAAATCGTTGGCGCCGCCCCGGCTCTGTGTAGTAGTAGTTCGTATTTAGATTTAATACGGTGAACAACGTTGCTTCTTGAACCTTCTTTATAGTATCTAAAGATTAATTCTGAAAAGCCCAATGGGAGAATTAATAATAAAGTATAAGTAAATAAGTAATAAGTATCTTATAAACTCAAACAGAAAACTTGTTTTGTAACTCATCTTTCAAATGCGACGCAAAGAGCTCCTCGCGATCGATTATGGGTATAATAAACAATGGAGATCACCATTTTTTGAAGCCTTCGTAAAATTTTTCACTGATCGTTATAACACAACATTACGACTTGTAACGATAGTTTAAAGTCTCTAGTGTTTACATTGTTGACCAAAATGGAAGTTTCGACATGTTTTGTCCAGTTTTGTGAATGTTGAAAAATTCACTATCCATTGGATAGCACTATCCACCTTTCGAACAACCGGCCCCAGAACTGCAGTACATGCGATTTCTGTACTGCAGAAAGTGTGGAAAATGAAGCCACATTTCCTGCTCCATTGTGACAGTTATAATAATTTTGCACTTCATGAAAGCATGACTTGTGCTTTTGACGGCGTGTTTGCCCTATTCTATGTACAGATAAGTTAGCACGAGCGCACGTTGGTCAAGTTTATTCTCTAGGGGCCGGTTGTACGAAAGGTGGATAGCGCTATCCACCGCATAGTGATTTTTTAAAACATTCGTAAAATTTCTCATCAATCGTTATAAAACAAGATTACGATAAATGTTCATAGACTGAAGGCCGCTAAGTTTATTTTGTTAGCCAGTACGAAAGTTTGGCCGTTTTCTGTCCAATTTTACGAGGGTTGAAAAATCCACTATCTAGTAGATAGCGCTATCCACCTTTCGTACAACCGGCCCTAGGTTACCATTCTTTCACGTCTTGTAATTATGCTCGTGCGATATGAAGTCTGTGAATCTGTGTGGCTCAGCAACTATAGCATTTATATAAAATATGAAGTCTAGTTGTCAGCCTCAACTGAAGATATTTCCTTGGACAAAATTTTTCAACTTTGTGATTTGATAATCAACGCTGAAGGCAGGCAATAAAACTGAGGCGAATTCATGTTTATTTATAATTCAAAATTTTCATTGCAATGGCGTCTTCATAAAGTCATGCGACAATAATAACATAACTGTGAAACTGTAAAAGAAAACATGTATGATAGCGCCTATATGAAAACCGTGCGATTTGGCGGTGTGCATCTCAACCCAAGTGAACTACTTATTTAACTTTATTTTGTTTTCACGAAATATCTATAATTGATAAATCAATTACTTTGTTGGTCTGCACATCATAATTAATGAATATAGGGGATCTAACCTTAAAACTCCCTCCACTAACTCTTCACGCTGCGCTTCTGGTGTGAGATATTACAAATGTGAAGTAACTTATTACTACATCACTGAATGCGATCAATCGCAACCTTTGTTGGGCATCACGATTTACTTCTCCATATAATCTAACGTACCACTGCACTTTGCAGGCTCTCAGCTGGGTTTTTGCATCATATTGCAACCCTTGCATCGTGCTCAGGGCCGGATTAACCAGTAACCTATGGAACCTATAGGTTACGAGCCCCCCCACTAAAAGAGGCTCACGAGGCCTCGACAAATACGTTCTTGAATAGAGAGCTAAGGAGAGGCTTCAAATATTAAGTTCAAATTGTTTCGTATAGCTTTTTTGTTGGGTCTCTCTAGGAGACCAAATAAGATATTCAGCACTTGTGCAGGATTTGTTTGGAGTTTTAGTTGTCTTGAACGTTGTAGTTTTTGTAATTGTGTCTTATTTTTTGAGAATGCATATTCTTTTGTTGTTAAATAATTACTAATTGTTCAATCTTTGAATTGGTTTCTGTGTTGGTAATAAAAACCAAAATCTTCGCGATATACAGCAGGTAGACAAAAAGTGGCCCCCCATTCAAAAACAGGTTTTTTCCATGGCATTCTGAAAATTTTAAAACAATTTAAAACAAATACGTAGGAATACTCAACAGATAGACAGCAACTTGGACCATCAGGTTAGGAGCATGACTGCTTCTAAAGTGATTTTGAGTTTCCTGAATGTTGTAGACAAATAAACTGTATTGCAATGGGGGGGGGGGCATTTTTCTTGTCCACCTACTGTACCTCTTTGTATACCAGTCAAATAGCTCCCCCTATGAATGGTCAAGTTGTGGCCCTCCTCATGAGTTAATCCGGCCCTGATCGTGCTATGTTTCCGTGAATGACAATCTTTTTGTAGCCAGAAGAAAAGCATTGGGTTTTTTGGAAACACTGTTACTCCAAGCATTTCTGCAGTTACTTCTAGAATGCTGGAGACAGCATCAACAATGGGCAATGTTTCACTGAAGGATTCTGCGGGGGACGTGATGCACCGAGACTCGGTTTTAGGGGTGTTCGGAAACCTTTCATCTTTGATCATTTTCACTCGAGCTTTATTGAAGAGGAAAGCCTTGCCTTCTTCAACTACTTTCGCATGGTTTCCATAAAGTACCAGCTTGATGTAACCAGAAGGGTCGACAATGTAGCACTGCTGTGTGCTAATCTGGTTTCCATTGAGGACTATAATTTTGGTGCCAGAGAGTTGTTGCACTGTTCTTTTAACACAAACTAATGATCTGCAGCAACTCGTGACTTGATATTGAAATGTTTGTATCAAAATCTTGATAATCGATGTTGACAGCAGTAGGCGTGAGATTAGACTTCTTAGTGATTACAACATCCTCTCGACCGTATTTCTTGCTCACGTTGTCTTCAGGTGACTTTTAATGAGCGAATGATTCCAGAATCTGCTTCTAATTTACCTCAAAACATACCGAATTTACAACAGTGTTGTTTGAAGTCCACAGGTCACAATAATTGATGACAGATCTAGGAAGTACCGTTCAAGTTCTTAACAGGAGAAACTGAGTGTATTTCGCAAGAGATTTCTAATAATTGAAGAGAGTAAAAGTAAACCGGTGCAGAATCTACCAGAAACTGCAGTGCAATCAGTGAGTGCAACTGGTGCAACACCAGTGCTCCCACAATGAAATTTTCGAATTCGTTAGAAAAAGTTAGAGAATTCCTCAGATTTCCTTAAAATTCCTTAAATTGATAATATAACTACAAGGCCTAATCACATAGTCTCAAAAAAGTC
>JAODVM010413776.1:0-10204 GCA_025400095.1 Phenganax marumi
TTATATTATACAAAACAATGAAAATATGTTTCATCAGATTTCCCGACAAAAACACGCGTCACGCGAGAAATTCCCCCCAGACACGCGGCTTCAACCGATCATAGGCAACTCCAAATGGAGGTAGCGTCCCAGTGTTTAGTTCAATGTGTGGAACCACAATTTTTTGTTACCTGAGATTACACATATTACTACGAAACAAACATTTACACTATTCAAGTGTATTTAGGAGCATTTTATTTGTCAAGATGTTGTGTTTCCAGATATTTCCTTTCAGACTATTTAGGAATTAAATTGTGCACTGTGTTTTATAAGAAAACAGTGATGAATTTGAACTGATGAATTACATTCTTTCGACCAGTTGCTGCTAGATATTTCTGTTACTATTAATTTATATAAAAATTATTATTAATTTATAATTTATTCTTGTTTGTCAATCACCATTCTTGTCCACATACAAGCAAATAATCATTAAACATTTGACATAACATATGACTGGCAAATTATTATAATTACGGAGAATAACAAAGTAAGAAATAATGCTGAGTCAGCATGTTTTAATTTCACGGACGCCTCCATGTCCAGAATTGTTAAGCACCTCTTAGTCTACAATCGTGGGAAGTTCCAGGCTTTTATAAAAAATGCACGTTTATTTTGTTAAAGAACTTGACATTAAAACTACTTAAAAGTACTTAAAGCGATACTTCAAACGCTTGGACGCAATTGGTAGATAAATATCACCCACACTTTCCATGCCCGGGCGGCTTGCTCGTTTATTTAGTGTGAAGTCCTTTAGTTAATGTGCTTAAGTTAAACTTCACCTTACATCTCCTGTATCATTCCCTGCCATTTGCAAAACATTTCAAATATGTAAGCCTGACAGGTTCTTGCTTGTTATTGCTTGCAACAAGTGTTCGCGAAGAAGAGTTTTTAGCGACTTTACATCACATAGCTATTAAAGTGGGAAGTTGACAGCCGTCAGCCCCAGTGGTAGAGGGCTAGTAAATCGTATTCAGTTACGTCATTGAACGCGCCACCAACAAGAGTGTCAGAATTAATTGGATATAATAACCGAAAATTCTCAATAGCAAAATTGATAGTCAATATCAACATCTAAGCTCAGTGCGACATAAGATATCACACAGAATTGAGTTGTAAAAAGTTCTCGCAAATCAATTATGGTTGAATTTCAAGAAATCAGCATCGCAATTGAACGGTAAGTCAATTACGTTCAGCTATTCGGCTTTGTAAGCCAAACCAAGCCTGCCCTTTTTTGTATTGGAAAATACCTTACTGAACAGGTAGTTCACGCACCCGTATAACAAAACCTTTGCAAGAAGTGCTATTCAAACGACATCAATATGGATATCGTTTGAAAGGTCGTCAAATATTTGGGATTTGGGAAACTACAGTTGCCTGCGAAAGATGATGGTTTATTATCTACATCTTTGACGGTTTTCAACTATAGTTCTTCTTAACTGAATTTCGGGCCATTTCAAAGCTTCAACTTGTGTTTAGCCATGGCGACTCTTTTGGTATTACAATAGTATAACTAGTATTTAAGGTGAAAAGTAACTTTAAGTTTAAAAGGTAAAATATTCATTTTCTGGCTTAGTACTGTCAGTCATAAATACACGCTTTGAGTCGGCTACTATTTTTTTATTTTGAAGAGTGGAAGCTTAAAACTTCTTTTGTTCTGGGAAACTATTGGTTATTTTGCCTCAGACTTCAAGTCACCCCACATCCTGAAATAGACTCATTCCGCTCGCCTGTTGTTCCTATGCTAGACTAACTAGAGCAATGTCTTGCTTTAGAGAAAAAAATCCAAAACTTTGACAATATCAGTAATCAAATTTCTTTAAACAAACCATAAAGAAAAACTTAGATTTCTTGCTATTTTTGTCTATTTAATACAGTCGCTGTTCCTTGCAGGCCAAAAGAAACGCTTATTACATTACGCTTTCCCAGAACATCCCGCATCGCTTTCTCACAACATTACATCAATGAAGTATTTTAAAATAAATGGTGTAACCACATGCACGCTTCGCAAGCTCATTTTTTTACAGTTACAACAAAAATGCTTCGTGACATAAGTTGGATAAAATTAAACTCCCTGTTGACGAATGGCGCTTGTGCCAGTTTTGCGCGAAACATGAGCACGTCACTGATTTTCAGTACTTGGCGCAATTGTCTCACATTATACACGTCATGCAGCTAATTTTCGAGCAAAGGAGCAAATAAGTTTGCTCCAAGTCTCTTACACATGAGTATATCAAACACTTGCACGAAGTATTAAGAGTAACGGATTTTCATGGAAAAAGAGGGTTTATGCTTGTTTCACACTGGTCGTAAGAATTGGGCATTTCCACTGTCTGTGGTCATTCGTGTGTAAAATCCTTTGTATCTCGTCGGGAGAAAATACAATAGATGGCCGATGAATTACGACCAGTGTGCAGGAGACTTCAGGAAAAAAGTGCACAGCAAAAATTTCCTGTTTCCAATACTGCACATACATGTGGAGAGTTAAATTTCAATTTCTTGAAATCTAATCTTAATTTTCTTCTAATTTTCTTTTGTCTTTAAATTTATTTCTCTCATTTTCTTTCAACTTTAACAGACATCAGGATTCGTGTTTAATAATCATTCGTCCAGCAGATGGAATCCGAGGATATCGGATAATTATATCAGCCACGCCGCAGAATAATCCACCCTTGGCGGAGACTGGAAATCCGTCTCAAAATGATGGTAATCTAATTATTATCTATGCATATTTCATTTCAAGGTTTTGGTACAGACCTATCTGCGTTTGTGCAAAAAATGAAACCACTGTTGATAACACAATGAAAAGCAGTAATTTTATGTGCTTTTAGATCGAAATTTGTTTCAGACAAGGTTATCTCATTTTTCAAGGATACTATCGCACCACAAAAAATAGATTATCCTTCACAAATGTATGACGATACATTTACTTTTTTACAGAAGGAATTCCATTGCAAGAAATAATGGATTATACCCCTGAAACTTTGACTTGAATGTGTAGGATTGTGTTTGCTTATATTAATGTTATATAATATCGTATATGTCATTCAAAAACTCATTAATATTCATGAACCAAATAGTCTAACCAGATTCCGTTGTTTAGTCAAGTGCAAGGCTTTTTTATACCTGGTAAAATTCCATGAATGCTAATTAGGATGAGGCATTATATAATTTTCCACTTTCATTAGTATTCTTTATATAATATTTCATCCTAATCAGCATTTCTTTAGCGGCGTTTTTGAAGTCATTCAAAACATCTCGAACTCGCGTTTTATCACATTTAAAACGCTCGGCTGCGCCTCGCCTTTTAATGATAAAACGCTCCTTCTTGTGTTTTAAATACTACATATAATTCAAAAGAAGTGATTGGCTATAACTCAAAGTACGCAAACACTAACGAGGGAAAAACGGGAAGACATCACTTGCTTTCATGAAAGGTCACTGTCAACAATGTCATTAGTATGCTCAAAATCACTGATGTATAAAAGTCACATTTTCTGCGAGTCATGATCATAGATATGAAAATACTAGATGGTGCTTCCAGACTTTACAATTATGTTGCATGCAAAAACAAGGTGTCTAAAAGTTTGCTGAGCTAGCAAATAACTCAAGAAATCTGCCTGTAAAAGTAGTTCAGTTCTTTTATTACAAAATATTTACAAATATAACTTTTCACTGTTTATACGTACCACAGCTTCAGCAGAACTATCAGCCAACAGCGCTTCAGACAGTTGCAAAAGCGTTGAAGGTTTCCCAGTATCTCCACTCTAGTTTAGATAACAAAATAAGGAACAAGTCCGTATTGGGGCACACGAAAATCCTGACACCTTCAAGAGGTAAAGGTTTTTGAAATTTCCCAACCCTAAGCACAGCAAGCATCTGCAATTTCTGGAGAAATGAAGTAATTTACGAAGCAGTAGCGCAGCAATTCTTGCAATCGCTCATGTAAGATAAACTGTTATGGATCCTGTAATCAGAGACTATAAGTTTATAGCAATCTACCTTACGCTGGTCAGAAGTAAGTTTCGCATCCTGAGAAATAATTACCAGTGGAAACATTAATAAATTAAATTAAGATATGCTCAGTTAAGATAAGTGAACTTATACACTTCTTTCAACAGAAATCTCAAGTCACCAGCAGATGTTGTCAAACTATAATAGGCAATTGACCTTTAGATTAGGAAAATATTGAGTAGGTAAAGAAAATGAACATAAAAATTGTTGTATTTAACTGATGGTGGTAAATCAAACATTCTGCTGAGTTTTATACATTTGCGGTGAAAGAAACAGATCTACTGCACCTGTACAGAACTTTGCTGCTCTTGTTTCTGTTGCTTGTTCGAAGACTCGGTCACACTAGCTTCTTTGTTACGCTCCTCATCCTCACTTTCAATGCTTTTACTCACTTCATGTTCTCCATTTCCTTCATTTTTACTCGCTTGCAATTTCTCTACTGCATTGTCTACTTCGTCTTTCTTTTCTTGTTCACTACTTCCAGTTACATTCTGTCCCATCGTGGCTGCCTTCCCGAGGTCTGTTACACTAGCTTTATTACGCTTATCTACAGCAACTGTATCATTACCAGCTATCTCTTCTGATGAGTCAGAGGCACTTTGAAAGTTCTCTACAGTCCCTGTAGCATTTCGTTCTTGTACAACAGCTTGTGTCACCTGTTCCACTCCACTTAGAACAGCTACCACAACATGTGGAGATTGTTTTGCATCACTGAGGGTAATGGAGTCAGAAGGAAGTTTGTTTCTTGCACCCCGCAGTGTATTTTTACAATCAGCTCTGTTTTTCTCGATTACTGGTGTTTCCCCTGACCCAGCAGAAAGCTGTTGAATTCGCGGCACACACGTCTCTGGGATATGCATATCTGTTTTTACTCCAATAACTCCCTCTTGTTGCTGCTTCTCATTACCTGTAACAGCAACCGAGGACGCTTCAAAGCTACCAAATACAGGTAAATCTGTGTGAGTAGTATTGGGTTCTAAAATGTATACAAAAAACTCGACTATAAATCAATTACTCACAGATACACAACACATATAGGTAAATGGCTCACTGCATAGCTACCACCTTTGACAAAAACTACAGGACATGTTGATATGCTTTCCAGCAAGTCAAGTTGGTTGAAAGCAGAAACACTTCACCTTTTCAGTGGGAATGAGAATTGTACTGCTTATGTTATTTTCAGATTATTTAGTCACTTGGAGTGATAGCTTTGTCATACTGTAGCAAGCAGAAATTCACCAGTGTAGCTGCTATTTGTGGGCCTTTGCCTTGAGTTTTACGCGCGATGACCGTGGTAATTGTTTGCATGCCATTTGCAAGAAACAGTAAACCCCTGTTTTTTTTCGAGCTAAAACTTGAAGTAAAATTTGGTGTAAATTTGTTACAAAGTCTGGATCACTAAGAGAATCTAACCTGCAAATTAGTTATTCAACAACTGTTAAAGCATTAAATAGGTTGGCAGTCTTGGGGACATTCATTGTACTCATTTTCGCAACACAGGCGCCATTTTTTTCGATCAAGTGGTGGCCTAAGCATGGAGTCAGTTTAATGGGGATTGAGCACAATTGAATGATGATGTAACCTAATTGACAATGGTAGAAATTTCTCGACCATGGTCCATCACCACCAATGTTCATAATCCCTTATTTCTTTGTTGAATTCTTTTCTACATTTTACGACCGTTGAAGTTTAGGTGGGTGTCAAAAAAAAGCATATTTAGCATCCAGTCCAACTTGACTAATAGTGGATTCTCTCAATGCCTGAATAACATCTATGTTGATATGTTGAATATTCAGTAACTTCAACGTCAAATTCAACTTCAATTATGAACTTAAGATCGGTGATAAAAACATAAATATTGGCAAAATGACACCACAATAAAAAACAGCAGAGTCAATGCAACAATCTGACAGGACATGAACTTCTATTTTCATTCAAAGTAAATCCTCGTTGGCAAATCATGCAGTTTTTAATATCGCAAGAAAGTGAGAGTATAAGTAAAAATAGCCGGGACCGGTTGTTCAAAGGCGGGTTAATGTTAATTTGGGGGTAAAAAGTTAAGCAGCTGCTCTTGCTTGCATATATCTGTGTGGTTATTTGAATTTAACTTTCTAAATTGAGACTTTGGTTGATCCAGATAAAATTTAATTGCAACAAAACAATTCAAATTTTTATGAACAAGCAGTTGAAGACTTTGCTCCAAAATATATGTTGACCCGGGCTTATTCTAACCAGCCCCAGAATTGGTAAAATTAAACATTTTCTGCTTCCCAGTACTGAGCCACAAGACCTTATGTTTCAATAGTGATAGCCATAGCCTCAGCACCTCATAATATAGCCTCAGCAATCATTAGCCTATACACCTAACATAGCCTCAGCACTCATTCCTTCAAAGTTTATCACTGAAATCTTACACCAAAAATCCAACACCTCAGCTAAAACAGCAAATGCGTTTGCTTCAAGACAAGGGCTATAGAATGTCATAGATTATTGGACATTACGATGAGTCCTGAATGACCATTTTCAGTTCTTGCCATCTAAATACTGAGGAAACTTCAAATTTGCAAAATTCACTTGAAAATGTAAACTGAACTCAAAATTTTATCTAGCATCCATGCCATTGGTTTTGAAGTCTCTTTCGCTGCATTTACCTAATCTCATGTAACTGCCTTATACCCTGCAATAGTTTATTCAGTACATTCATAGTACACAGTTTTACTACAGGGGGATCTTATATTTTTAACAGCGCAGTCGAGTTGAAAGTTTGTGCAGGTGCATGATAATTTTTTTCGCTGTATAAAATAAATTAAAGAACCCTCGCGTGTAGTTTTTCTCGCTCTGGAGTGAAATTCAAGCAATCTAATTCGCCAAATTAGTAATTTGTACGCAGATACAAATCACAATTGTTCTGGAGATTTGGTCTGATAGTTCTGGAGGTAGGCTGGGGTGATTTTCATCAATCTGATTGACCAACTTGGTAATTTCCATGGAGATACAAAAATGTGATCATTCTGGACATTTGGTATGATTGATCCAGAGGTAAGTTGGAGGTGTGAAATTGCTATTATTTAAGCATGCAGCCTTTCTGAATTTTCGCTCAAACTAGAAAGAAAAGACATCTGAACAGCAATTCAGCAGAAAAAATTTATTTTACTGTTCTATTATCAACTTCTAGGTGTCCATAAAGTTCGTTTCAACGCTTTGCGGATTGTGACTGCAACATGGCATGAAATTTAATACAAGCATGAAATTTGCCTAATTCTCCATCCATTCAGCGTGTTTAAATTCATATTTATAGTTCTCTCGGTGGTATGTAAATATTAATCACAAGCGAATGATGAATCTATTTTGCCGAGAATAGTAAACATGTAAAAAATATACTAATATTATGCTAGGTCTTGGTGAGTAGTCTGTTAGTGTGTGCTGCATTTCTACATAATATTTACATGTGAATAAATGTGATTATGTGATTGGGAAGTTATGAAATTTTCATAGTTGGTAATGGAATGACAAGTTGCAATGCAGCACGTATTTCCTAGGCATGCTGATAAGCCCTGATATTGGACGAAAACAGCCATTTTCTGTACAGGCGTTCAGGATGTGGACCCTTGCACCCCAAGAGAATTTATATATGAACCCCTAGAATAGCTCATGACCAAATTTTTGACTAATGTACAAAAAATCCTAGATCTGCCCGTTTTACTATGCACAGATAAAAGCAATTTACAATCATGAAACTATCTAGTTTCGTTTGATATGCATTTGATAACACTGGGCTCACTGCAATGCACGTTTCAAAAAGCACTTTCCTACTTTTTCCAAACATTTGTTTCCTATCAGGTTAAAGCCAGCAATGTAAAGCAAAAATTGCATTCTTTTTTTGCATGAACCCATTTAACAGATATTGGCAGCTATTGGTGCACCCATCTCTGAGGAGGCTCAAGTTGTGACACTGCTTGGGAGCGCTTCAAGGAGTTAGGCAACACTTGTGACCACCTTCGAAGCCAGAGTTGATGACGTAAAGTTGGACTTTGCTCAACAAGCTTTACTACAAGAAGAAGCAAAGCAAAACAGCAACGCGATCAACCCAAAAATTCAAATGGCTGCAGTCTGCCTTGGGAGCGAAGAAGGCATTTCATGAAACTTGTAAGTGTTATAGCTGCAGAGCTGCTGGTCATATTCAATGAAATTGTCCAAAAGGAATAGTGAAAGAAAAATCTAAACTTATCTATGGAGCAAAAGTTGCTGGTCAAAGTCAACGAAGTTCAGAGACAGCGAGTCTGGAAGTGGCATAGCTTGTGCTTTTCCTGCGTCAGTGGGAGTTGTAAGATCTACAGACCACATGAATCATTGGCTAATTGATTCAGGGGCTTCCAGTTACATGATGAGAGATCAAGATGTGTCGGTAAATTATCAACGTTTTGACGAACCTGAAACAGTCGCCTTGGGAGATGGACATATTGTGGAAGCACTGGGACTTGGAGATGTTCATATATAAATGGCATTGCAAGGAAAAAAGACAACGAGGGCTGTTTTATTGAAGTATTGCTTGTATCAAAACTTTCATTGAATTTGTTTTCTTTGCAAGCTGCTGTGGGCAAGGGTAATGTCGTGGAATTTCATGGTAGTAAAGGCTGAATTAAGGACAATAGTGGAGAGTTATGTGGAACTGGTTTGCTGGTTAACAAACTGTACACATTAGGTTGTCAAGTGGTTCCAACGAACATGCTTTGTTACGTAGCACCACAAAGTAGCAGTGATCTGCGGCATCAACGCTGCCGTCATGTTCATCAGGAATGGTTAAAAAAGTGTTTTGAAAAAGATTTTGTCAAAGGTATCGATTGCAATAAAGCAAAGCCATTATCGTTCTGTGAAGAATGTTTGGAGGGTAAGATGCACCAAAAATCATTCCCTGCTCTGAAAGAGATTCGTTCACAATGCAAACTACAGCTGGTGCACAGTGACATCTGTGGTCTCATGCAAACTGACACAATTGGTGGAGCACGGGTATTTTATTACATTTACTGATAATTTTACGAGATTTGGTAATTGGCTATTACAATATTTGAAAGGGACTCGTAATCGGGTGCAGTGAATGAAAATTTGAATGGTTATTCTGATGCACACTGGGCAGGAGACCTGGATGATCGACATTCTACTTCTGGAAATGTGTTTATATTGGCAAACGGGGCTGTAAGTTGGCGGAGTAAGAAACAACCCTTTAGTTGCACTATCAACGTCAGAAGCAGAGTATATTGCTCTGAGTTGTGCTACACAAGAAGCAGTTCGGCTGCGACAGCTATGTATTTCTGAATAAAATCTGCCAATATACGGCAGCACTTCACTTGCGATAGTAACTTCCATTAGCAATTTGTATATGTGCAGTGCAAGACTTCGTTGCCAAGCACGCAGTGACATCACAGGGTAATGCCGCTGCTTGATCACCAGTCTGTTATCATGTACATCATGGCAGATAAAAATAATGCAGTTTTACATACTTTCATTTTCGTATGTATCTTGACATATGTTGGATGCAAACATGTAAAACTCTGTGTGAGAGAGATGAGCAACATAATTTTCATTTGCACTCAACTTGTTCCAAACTCTGTTTTCCCTCTCAAACAAATGAATACATTCGGTCTTTGCGCACCCTTGCTATTCATTGTCCGAAATTTTGAAAATGTCAATAAAAATGCTTAGTCTATGAGAAAGGGGGGTCATGCAATAATGTCGATAGTTCATTTAATTACATTCTTGGTATGTATCACAGCATGCAAATAGTTAATACAAACCATATTAGATCTCAGTAATGAAGGGAACATTATTACAAACAAGAGAATGTTAACACAAAGGGACTTAGACTATATACAAGAGAACATTAATACAATGAGTCTTAGAGTATATATAGAATGCACAGTAAACAGCTTGAACTAAATTTGGGGTTGTAGATACATGTGTGGATATAGATTAAAACAGTGACATTATAGCGCATATAACTGTGTTGATTTTACTGTTTGCCATGCACTAATAAAGAAAGTTTTTACATATACAATAGTGTGAGACACAAGCAATAGGTCAAACTAGAGACCTCAAGGACAGTGCAAAGTTTCTGAGATCTTTACAACAATTTACCCGCTACACTCTGTTAAATCGC
>JAODVM010413787.1:0-10202 GCA_025400095.1 Phenganax marumi
CTGCACACTGAATGAAAGTTTTCCAATGAAACTAAAGAATTACAAGTAGAAGGTAGCCAGATGTATGACAAGAATTTAGCCAGGTTGGATGCACATTTACTGTTTCACCAAGCCGTTCCAGTTCATTTTGATGATCAGTTTATCAATAATTTTACTTAGCTCTGTTCTCAGTTGTTGGCTATTGTGATGCTAAAGCCGTGTTTCACTTCACCTGTACCGATGCTATCTCTTTGTCTCGTGAGCACCAGAGCAGAGCTAACGACTTTAGAACAAAGAACACGCTATGGTACGCTGCAGCGACTTACTGTAGGATTGATCAGGAGTTGAGCAACCTAGCTTGACGAGTTTGACAGATTGTCTCTTCGGAAGGGTAAGGAAAATGATTTTGAGAAAAAAAAATTTTACGAAGTTGTGCAACAAGTCTAGCTGTCCTTCACTTTTTAATATGTTGCATTATTTGAAAAAAAGAGCGTCTTTTAACCTGATCATTCGTGCGCAATAGCATCACGTTGAGCTAAAGGTCGTAGCCTTCTAAGGCCCCGTTTACACGGTATCGGATTCGCGTGGTCACGACATTAAATTGAGCAGTTTCGAGGCCAGTTTATCTCGTAAGTTTATGATACTGTTGCAGAACTTAACAACAACTGATCCTAGAAAAAGTTGTTACATTAAAACTATGCGCATTGTGGCTAAAGTCGATGTCGTGACCATGCGAATCCGGTACCGTGTAAACGGGGTCAAAGTGTCGTCTTTACCTCAGCATCTGATGTCTTTTGTTTTTGAAATTTTCTTTCTTTTCGCAAGCTTTGAAGCGTAGCGCGCATGCTTATAAAAACCCGCATGAAACAGGGAAGAAATCATTCTTCAACAAGATTTGTCACAAGAAACTGATGAGAATCATGAAGCGGTTTTATACTTTGTGCATTTTGTGCCTGTCGTCGTGGGTAGTCTCAGGAAAATGTAAGTTGTTTTTATGAATTCAATATACTTTAATGCTACACTGCAGTGCATCAAGTTATTTTTAATTGTATCACTATAACCAGTACCATCGAGAAAAGGGCGTAGGTGGGGCAACTACCCCGGGGCTAAAAGCGGGCCCGAGCTTATTTGCTGTGTTCATAGCACAAAATGTTACTGAAAAGAAAATAAAGTTCTATAAATTTACAATTACTGTGAAAGACGAAATAAAACCAGTCGCCAACTTTCAGACAAATGATTCCGCCCTTATCGGGGTCAACATGCGTTGCTCAGTGCCAAGGCATTAGAGTCTACCCGACTACCAGTGACTTGAGTGACTGCAAATTTATGGGATCTAGAAAACGCTGCTCAGTCAATGCAACACTTTCTCTTTGTTTTATTTTTCTTCATGAATTTTATGGTCTTTGTGCAATGCTGCTGTGATGGTTCGCGTTCAGCTAATTTTCTTTAACATAAGCCATGTCAAAGTGCAGCTTAAAACGCCAAACGGGTGCATGTGGACTGAAATATTGTCCCGGGGCTTGCTCTGCCTCTTGACGGCCCTGACTATAACCCTTTCTAGTGAAAACACCTAATTAAAGATTTTACTGCAAAAAAGTCAAAATTAATCGCCCTATCCAAAAATACTTTTGAATTGAGTATTTATGTATATCGTTCAGATTTTTGCCCAAAGCACTGCACATTAGAATTCAATCCACAATGTGGCACTGATGGCAAAACATATTCCAACTCGTGATTTCTTCTTCTGAGAATGCGTTTTGTAAAAGTTTGCAAAGAATTCGACGAGATCATCCAGGAAAATTTGATCAGTATTGACGTTTAGAATCTTTAGTCAACTCTTCAGTTTAATTGACTGAAGCCAGTTTAACAGTATACTTTCTCATTGTTTAAATAGATTGTCAAAAAGCATGCACTAAAGAATATGATCCACAATGTGGCACTGACGGCAAAACATATGGTAACCCATGCATGCTGGAAATCGCGACTTGTGAAAGTAAAGGGGAAATTACTTTGAAACATCCAGGAAAATGTGGTAAGTCAAGTCTCTGTACTATAGGCGACATTGGCAACGAGCAACTCAGATTCCGGATTGATATCAAATGGGAATGAATTTTAATGAATTATCTGAGGATCGTTTCAGATGTTTGTTCGTTGGATAAAGTCGTTGGTCCTTGTCGTGCGGCAATTCCACGATATTACTACAACAGTGAGGCAAAGCGCTGTGAGAGGTTCACCTATGGCGGATGTGGGGGCAACGACAATAATTTTGAAAACTTTAAAGAGTGCTTAGAAGCTACATGGAAATGTAGTAAGTTTAAAATGAGATTCATTTAGATGTGCCGTACATTCGTTTGAAAACAGAAAAGCTTCGAAGACCCACCGGTACTGCCAGCTGTGTTATGATATGGCACTAATGCGAACACCATTACACGGCGCAATTAACAATTACAGTTGTGTAACAACTGTTTTATTGACTTTTTAAGAGATCAAAATCATGTGATGAACTTTAACTGTCTATGCCTCGATAGGCCGCATTGTCGTCGATTATAATTCGTCGAATTTGATTAAAAATCTTTATTTCTGCAGAATTCGACGTCTTATCGTATCAGCTTTAAAATGTGACCTAACTTCAGTTAGAGTTTGATCAGACGTTAAATTCTTGAGAGAAAAGACGTTTTACATATTAAATTCGACAAATTAATTTCGATGAAAATGCAAACCACTTTCTTGAAACAGATTGTCGACGAGGATGCACAAAAGAGTACGATCCACAATGTGGCACTGACGACAAGACATATGCCAACGCATGCATACTGGAAGTTGCGATATGTGAAAGTTTCGGAAGAATTACCTTAAAACATCCAGGAAAATGTGGTAAGTTCAGTAATTGTAATGACATTGTAATTTTTTAGGATTGAATAATCCTTTATCCAAAAACAACTGGTAAGAACTTTGTTGTTCCTCAATTTGCAGACGGTTTTACACACCGCTGATTTAACCAATGGGCGTTATGCTCTACATCAATCAGGCTGCCCAAAATTCTGCACATATTATGAACTTAATCCACAATGTAGCACTGACGGCGTGACGTATCCCAACCCATTTCTAATGAATTCTATTTTGTTATGTAATAACAGAGTGTCCAAAATTTTGCACGCTGGAGTACAATGATCCGGCCACAGTATACATTTTCTTTGTTTAAGTAGATTGTCAAAAAGCATGCAGTAAAGAAAATGATCCACAATGTGGCACTGACGGCAAGACATACGGTAACCCATGCATGCTGGAAATTGCGACTTGCGAAAGTGATGGGGAAATTACTTTGAAACATCCAGGAGAATGTGGTAAGTTTTGAAATCTTTTCTTTGTCAGTTTGATATGTTAAGTAAAGCGGATTTTTTCTAATCAACTCTATTTCGTCATTTAGTAACAGAGTGCCTAAAAGCATGCACATTGGAATACAATCCACAATGTGGCACTGACGGCAAGACATACGGTAACCCATGCATGCTTGAAGCTGCGACGTGTGAAAGTGGTGGGGAAATTACTTTGAAACATCCAGGAAAATGTAGTAAGTTTTGAAATCTTTTGATTTTTCTTTATCAGATTGATCTTTTTCTAATTAATTCTATTTCATTATGTAATAACAGAGTGCTCAAAATTTTGCACGCTGGAGGACAATCCACAATGCGGCACTGACAGCGAAACATATGATAACCCTTGCATGCTGGAAGTTGCGACGTGTGAAAGTAATGGGCTGATCAGTTTGAATCATCCAGGAAAATGTGGTAGGTTTTGAAATTTTTTCTTTATTAGATTGATCATTGATATGTTTGGTAAAGCAGATATTTCTAGTAAATTGTATGTCGTCATTTAATAACAGAGTGCTCAAAATTTTGCTCGCTGGAGAACGATCCACAATGTGGCACTGACGGCAAGACATATGGTAACCCATGCATGCTGGAAATTGCGACGTGTAATAGTAACGGGGAAATTACTTTGAATCATCCAGGAAAATGTGGTAAGTTTTGAAATCTTTTGATTTTTCTTTACCATATTGATTTTTTTCTAGTCAATTTTATTTCGTCATTTAATAACAGACTGCTCAAAATTTTGCACGTCGGAGGACAATCCACAATGTGGCACTGACGGCAAGACATATGCTAACCCTTGCATGCTGGAAATTGCGACATGTGAAAGTAACGGGCTGATTACTTTGAAACATCCAGGAAAATGTGGTAAGTTTAGTTTCACTGGGAGATACATTAAGTACAAGTTTGGCCAGACAATTTATACCGCTTTGCTGTCAAACATAGTTTTAAATTTTCGTTCTCCACGCCGTCGAACTTCATAGTAATGGTGACAAAGTTGAATGAAAGTGAGAATCCATATCCGCGTAACTTTCTAAATATATCTCTGATTAGGAGTTCAGCAAAGTATAAGATTTAGGTGAAACTGTGTGTTTTAGAAAATAGCAATTTACAAAAGGCTTTTGACGCCCTGGTTTTTTACTTGTGATCTTCTATCGCCATACTGCGTGCGCACGTCTGCACAAGAGAAAACAGTCCACAATGTTGCACTAAAGCCTGTGTTCCACTAGCGTTTTTTTTCCTGCGAAGCCACTTATTTCTTTGTCTTTTGAGTTTTCAGTTGAGACTAATTATTTTTTAATCATTCTTTTGAATTTGAACAATACAATGTTTTGAACAATAAAGATTCTTCTGGACCACCCAGAAAGT
This sequence comes from Phenganax marumi, assembly GCA_025400095.1. Classification (NCBI taxonomy): domain Eukaryota; kingdom Metazoa; phylum Cnidaria; class Anthozoa; order Malacalcyonacea; family Clavulariidae; genus Phenganax; species Phenganax marumi. The sequence continues at coordinate 4,719 of JAODVM010413787.1, forward strand.
GCAGTAAGTAAAGTTTTTTGCGATAGAGTTGGGTCGGCATTTCTTCCTTCTGGCACGTTTTTGGGTATCTCTGTAATTTTTAGCTATTCTAAATTTCCAAACTGTACCGGATGATGGAAGAATATTAATATTAGTAATCTTATAATTGTTAGCTTCATAAGAACAAAGGCACGCAGGCATATTCTCAGGTCACATGTATAACATACAAATAAGATTCCTTTTGCCTGTCCATAAAAGACGCAAACCTAAGATGAAAATTATTACCTGAGTTTGTCATAGTGATTTAGCTAAGCCAGATTAAAACGAGTCGCCAGACTAGCAATAAAACATTCACGAAATATTGACGGACATTTCTTATCTCAGATATTTGCTCGTTGGAAAAAGAAGTTGGTCCTTGTCGTGCAGCGTTTCCACGATTCTACTACAACAGTGAGAAAAAATGTTGCGAGAGTTTCATCTATGGTGGATGTGGGGGAAACGACAACAATTTTGAAACTCGTCCACAATGCAACAAAGCCACCAAAAAATGTAGTAAGTTCATCGTGTTTATCAAATACTTCCTGATTGTATAGTCTCTTCATGTTTCGCTTACAAAGCAAAATTCCTTATTAACTTGGTGTTAAGGCTAGGGTTACATCGAGATCAAACAAAATTATATTCGGGTGCAAAACATGAGGATATTATCATCAACATCTTTTGCTGCGTGAGGCTAGTAAATGAGCACTGATTAGGTATGGCCAACGAGCAGACCTGACATGCATATTTCTCGAAACAAACGCTTAACAATTGTTTTTTCGTGTTTGAATGTTTGATGATTTGTGATGACGAATTACACGACGTCGCGGATATTTACTTCATTCATGGACACTTTAAGAATTTCAGGGCATTTGTATCAGTATTCCTCATGATCACTGCGGATAATTTCCGTAAATACCGTAGTCGAAACATTTTGAAAAAAACTATCGCCTGGTCAGAGAGTGTCCATTTTTCCTTTCAAGACAACGACTAAAATCGTTTGGTTACAACAGACGGAGCAGATATATATCGATCAATTTTCGTTATCTGCAATCTGTGGTTTCTTAGTATCTATCGTTTTTGCCAAAGATTAACAAAATCTCATTCGAATTTAGGACTTCAGCCAAAGCCACGGAAGATCTAAAAGGCCAGCTGATGTGACAAAAAGAAGATAGTAAATATTGTTGCCTTCACCATGTTTTAATTTGTATCTTTTCTTTTCTGAGTTGAAATACATTTGATTTAGCTGTGTGCGACATTTATTTTCTTATCTCAATTGGCTTGCGAAATCAGCGGCAAGGCGTTTGCTATACTGGCCGTTTTATTTTAAAACTCGATTAAAAGGTGGTATCCTGCAGCGACCTCAAGAATCACAATGGTCTATGATCAGTGATCACCATGCAACATTCAGTGATATTGAGACATTTATAAATGTCTCAATATCACTGAATCTTGCAAAGGAAAGAAAACATACTTCAGAAGTTTTTCAAAGCTTTGCTGACGAGCTCTACGCCTCTTCATATATAATCACTTTAATATAGTTGCAGGGGTTTTTGAACTTTTTTCTTCTAAATAATTAGTGACGACAACTACTACTTTAAACAGTGAGCGTGGCTTCTTGTTTTGGCTTTTCAATGTTTTTATCGTGTATTTCTATTGATTTATTTGCCAATTTTCAGCCTTGTGTTCATAGACTATACTGTAAATTCAAATCCGTTTTTCAATACGTTTTATCTAAAAACATATTAAGGCATGTTCGGCCCCCTAGAACGGCCATGATCGAATACAGCTTTCTTGCGTTACTTATGATTCATTTCACATCACACAAAGCATCTCATTTCAATCAAATCTATTCATTTCAAAGTGATCTCTGTCAAAGACAGATGTTTTGTGGTTTGATTTAATAACACCAGCTGCACTTGACTTACTCAAGCAGAAACATTAGTCCAATATATTCGGATACACCAATTTAAACTTTAACTGACCTTATATTTTAAATAGTTGACGTCAACATATATTGTTGATCAGAGTAGTACACGGTTATAGAATCTTTAGTAACTAACGGTACTGCATATAGGCCGTAAGAATAAAACACTCGTAACTGAAATTATCGATAGTTTTGATCTACTAATTGCACTAAAGTAAACCATTAAGTAATTTGTTAATCAATTGTCCAAGATCCTAGGATATAATTAAAATTTAAATTTAAAAAAATACTAAGTTAAATAAATTAGATTACATTACAATGGTATAAAAGTCAAGGATGATGAGATTTTGTAGACGATTATCAGCCATTCTCAGGTTCTGAAGTTAATTTCCAGTCACAAAATTCGAGGTAAAGATGAAGATATTCCCCATCCTCATTCCATTTCTTTCAATACTATTCGGTGAGTAAATTTTTTTTTGATTCCTGAAAGTTTGTAATTATAACATGACTGTTTGAACACCGTATTTCATGCACAAAGAACGTTTTCTTTAAAGTCAGCAATCTTCAGCCATATTCCATTTGAACAAGCCATGTACCCCTACCGTAGACAGAGCATCTCCACGACGAAAATAATGTTATCCGTGCACACTAGTTTTAGCTAGATTACACTTTAAGGCTATACGTACACTACACAGCACGGTACACCCCAGAGACAGTGTATAGATATAACTCTAATCATTTACAACCTTTCCCAGTTTTTAGCGAAGCGCGGTGGGTGCCGGAAACATCTTCAGATAATCCATGCTTCTTACCAAGGCACCCAGGATCATGCCGTGCTGGGTTTCCTAGATATTACTACAACTGGTTGAAAAAAAAGTGCATGCGGTTTACCTATGGGGGATGCGGAGGAAACGAGAATAATTTCCGAAGCAAAACGCGATGTGAAATGGCTTGTAGTATGTGACACTGATATGAGGTATACATCAATATAGATCATTTTTTTATATTGGCATTGTAAAAGTGCGAGTGAAAACGGCCGTATACAGCTTGCTGTAGCTAAATCACTGTAACTCCTCAGTGGACCAGCCCAAACCCTTTTTACATTCGCAGAAAATTGCCGGAGATATTGACCGCCATCATCATGCATGAACTGCGGAGTCAGTCTTCTTTCAGTGTTTATCAGACCGAGTGGAGAAATCATAATAGACTAAAGAGTATTATTAGTTTTTGTTTATATACAAACTACTATAGTACACTGACAAGTGCAGTTGATCGGAGGCTACTTTAAACTTTTAAAGGGTAGCGGAGGGGCGACGCCGGCTTATTCAAATCGATAAACAACTATAAGCAGAAAACTATGTTAAAAAAGATAGTTTTTCGCCTGAAACAATTACATGTGTATCTAAATTAAAACTTCATTTTTTCCGTTTTGCAGGATCTTATGAATAGAAAGATGTAACGGCAACGAATTAATTATACCATTCACTTATTGTCCTGTAACTATTTGAATAAGTGAATCCAAACGAAGGAAGCTGTGAAGTTGTAATAATAAATTTTCTTCACTATCATGTCTGTAGAATTTTGGGTAAATTGCCATTGATATGTTCCTGGTATTCCAAATTTTACTGAGTTTGCGAACTTCAGCACGGAAGCATGCGTTAATTCTGACTGTCGCAAAAAATGCATGGCAACATGTAAAAGAAATAATTGTTCACTCACCACAAAAGTAATAACTTTTGGTGTCTGTTGCACTGATGACATCGATTTCTTACACTGGTGGATTACTAAACAAATCTAAGAACTAACAAGAAATCCATTTCGAATAACAGCAAATACATTGAAAACCTATACTAAAAAGGCGCAATGAGAAGAGACACGTCTGTATGAAAGACGCTTCTCAAATATTACGTTATGAATCGTTCTCATTATTAGCTTCCTTGAAATATTCGCGCAACTCCGAACATCGCCATATTGATTCTTGTTTTGTCTCGAGGACGCCATTTTTCCTGATGAACACATCGGTGAGCACGTAATCTCCGAGTTGCTGACATTGTTTGAATGATATTTTACCGGGACCGCGAGGAAGATTATTTAGGAAATCTCCTTTGTATGAGAAATGGCTGTTAACTATTTGACCAGGTCCATGACGTATCCCCGATGACCAATTTCCTAAAAAAACAGACATAGAGTCAAGCAGTTATACATCTGTTACGTGCATATGATGTTTGTGGTAGAGATATAGCTAATGTGAAGTGCCTCCCTCCAGCAAGCTGCGCGCACTTACCAGTCTTTCTAACGCATGCGTTAGACATGACTTCGTTGTATTACCCTATAAGTCATTCTTGAAAACGAGCAGAGGTATGAAAAGAGAGAATATCAACTCTATACCAGAATATTTCGTTTCATCTTTGCAGTGGTAGTACACACCATGGCCTTCCTTTATGTTTCCTCTCCAACTTCCTTCGTACCAATCACCATTTGCGTAACAATATTTTCCATGTCCTTCTCGGATCCCCTCTTTCCATTCTCCTTCGTATTTTGATCCATCAGGGTATATAAATGTCCCAGTGCCGTTTTTCAGGTTTCTGCTGTATTTACCTTCATATCTGATAAAAATGAGTTAGGTTATGAGACTATATCAAAACTTATAATCTGTTATCATTCACAATCTGGCAGGTCAAGATACATTAACCGTGTTTTGCATATGTTTGCCTGCGTTTTTTCTCACCTTGCGTTATTTTTAAATTTATATATACCCAAGCCGTGTTTCATGCCTGAACCATACTCTCCTGTGTATTTATCACCATTATTGAGCACTGCCTCACCATAACCATGTCTCTCTCCGTGCTCATTCCGCCCTCCTTCGTACGTGCCAAGATGATCTTTCCCTAGCTCAACTAAATCTTCCTCTACGCTAGCGCTATCGTAATCCGACATTCTCGCCGCTAAGAATTTAGATAATTCGCGGGTGCATTGTGACGTCAAGTTGAGTATTAAAAAGGCCATCGCGCTTGCGCATTATTGAGCCACCAGTTGAGCACCTGCGGTATTCCCATGGTGGAATTATTTGCTTAGATTATGGACTTTACACAAAGTATTGAGAAAATTCGCAGCTTTATTTAGGGCTGTTTAGGGCTCGGAATTCGGAATCGGATAAATTCAATATGGCGGTTCAGCCATATAATCCATATATTAGTATATAACTAGGGGCTAAATCCTGAAATTTCACATTGGCGGCCATCTTGAACTTGAGCGCGATAAGAACTGGGAACTAGAGTTATTACCCGTCTATCTAAGTGATAACTCAACTGTAAATGACTAGTTAATTTACTTAGGCCCCATTCACATGGCAGTGTTTTGCAAGATAATTCCACCATTTTCGCCGTGTTTACTCTTGAAACTTCTTGGACTTACAGTTTTTGTGTAATCCTCTTCTATTGTTGATGTTTTAAACGCTGTACTGGTTTTTTAATTGTTGAACTTGATGTTGTGACCATGCGAATTCGTTACCGTGTGAACGGGGGGCAATGAGGATTTTATAT
>JAODVM010413798.1:0-10202 GCA_025400095.1 Phenganax marumi
TTCGCTCATAGACTGAGTAGTTCACGCACAATAGCGTGTTGAAGTTGGATTACCTTTTTTTTGATACACCCTGTATAGAAACCATTTACTATGGTCAACACGTTATTTCATGCGATATGGAATATTTTTGAGCAGCACTGAATTTGTGACTACTAGCTATGCATGGACTGTTTAACATTATCTGCGAAGGACGTTTTGTTGTTCCAGTGATTTCCTCATCAAGTTAGGTTTAAATTACCTTTCAAAAAAATTAATTTTATAACAACATGTCGCATAGTCACAAGTTGGAAACAACATTGCCACTTATTCCTAGCTACCAAGTATAAAATAGATGACTTCAAAGCAGTCCTTGTGAAATATTTTTTTTACAAATTTTCTGCTTTTTTTCTTTCTAAAAGCTGATAGTATTTTCCAGGGGTGGAAAAAGTTTTATTCTTTCTGGGAACCTGGGTCAAGTGCTAAAAATTTTCTGCAAAACTTGCGATATTAAAATCACAAAAAAAACACGAAATTACGAAATATTAACGACTAATGATTACTCATCAGTCATTTATGATATTATGATTCATGCAGCCGATGAGCCCAATTTGTTGTGACAAACAATAGTCACAATCAGTCAATAACTTTATGTATCCATGAAAGGAAGTTTGCTGTGTCCTTCAGCATCCTGTTTAGAACTTTATAGTCACTACTACTTATGTTCTTTTAACTGCTCCAAAACTGATGTTAATAAACAGAGTTATTTCAACATGGTTAATATCTGGAAAATTTTCTGCAAATCTCTTAACCTAAAACAATTTCTGGGAACTAGGTTCCCAGGTTCCGATACTTTTTCCACCTCTGGTTTTTTCTTTGTAAGATCTCTTGAACGTTCATGATCTCCACACTGTTTCACATATGCTTCTTTATTGATAGTCCTTGTAGAAAAGCTGCAGTTATTTGAATACATATGTTTATTTATTGTATATAGCTATTTATTGTTTGACAGCTTTATTAAATCTCTATAACAATCAAAGTAACACTTAGAAACTACATGAAGTTTCGTCCATTTGTATTGTCAACACACGCAAATATCGCGGAAGATAACAGAGATTTTAATACAGGAGAGTTAGGAAATTCGCGAAGCAAACTCTGCCGGGCCAGGAGGAAACGCGTTATGACACCTGTTCGATCCCAGTTTCGAGTTTGTTCAGTTTGTACTATTATTTTCACACAATGCTGATAAGATTTCAAACTTTCACGGTTGGCATTGTGCCCTTCAAACTCTTACAGTGAGCACTGCGGCTTCACATTTTTCACGCAATGGATGATACTATGGACAACAAAGCAACAATTCGTCCTCGTATTATGAAAATTACATACGCAAAATCTTTATATAACTTTAAAAACGAAAGCACTCCGCACTTTCAACACCCCGCACTCCGGCACCCCGCCACTGCGCATTTTCATGTATACCCGGGATTCCTAGTTTAAACACCCCCCCCCCCGCGCGGAACAAGGAAATCAGAAGCAGTCATGCTGTTATAGTAACCAATTGAATGGACGCATATATACAATTACTTCACCAGAGTATGTTCCACAGAAACTTGACGTTATAGATTTCTGTGATATGCTTTACGACAATTGGAGAAAGTACAACTACGTAGAGTTGCCATTGTGCTACAACAATCTTAGTCTGTACCACCTCTGTTGGGAAACTGTGGAATTCCGGAGGGATTGGGCTTTTTCAAATCTCTTGAAATTTCAACGGGAAGGGTGTTAATACTGCCAGAAATTTCACGGAGACGGAAAAAAAGTTCCGCAGCAATGGCTGTGTGGATAAAATTAAAATAGCTCGATCTTTGGGCAGACTGACAGGCCCTGTAGCTCAGTGATTTGAGCATTGGACTAGCAAACCAGCTGGGTTCGCAAATTTGAGCGCCGCCTTATCTACTGAATAGTGACCTTTGCATTCTACGGCGCGATCTCATCGACGCGACCGTTAAAATAAGCACTTTCATTTTAAAAACAAAATTATCAAACCTGAAGAACACCTTTTTGTTGTTATAGTAGAACACAGTACGAATCTCACCCAAGTAAACGTTTTCTGTGATTGAGAATAAAAAAGGCGATCGGTTTTGCATACAAAGTACCTAGTTTACGACGAAAGTTCTCACGAATTATGTCTTCTTTATCAGAACGAGAGCTGGAACCCGCTCTGCAATTTTCTGAAAACATGGTAGAGGCAGCTGCCAGTGTTACCAGAGGCATTACAGTATTTCAAAGTTGCTGTAATATCAGCAAAGTTGTATTTCCTTTTGTAATCACTATCTTCAACATAACATGAATCTTAAGGCCCGGTTCAGACGTCGAACTTTTCATGTGCCGAACCTAATGCTAATGAGCAAAATTCTTTGTTTAGGTTCATTTCCATTCGATTCGGCACATGAAAAGTTCGACGTTTGAACCGGGCCTAATATTCACAGTCGCGTCGTTGAGCTCGCGTCGCAGAATTTTAAGGTCCCTAATATTTCGTTGCATGGTCTTCGTGAGGATATCACTTTGGAGAAACGTACAAAACAAAATACAACAAAAAAAAACATACATACAAACTACGTACTCTAAATATGAAGGATTTTTCAAACTGTAAAAACATATCGTTCCTCTGATTTGCTGGAGAAAATCGTCTAGAAAATTCAATGAAAGGTCAACAACGTTACTGCAAAGTTATAATTCACACCATCTTTAGTCGGCACCACTACAATCACGAAAAGAAACAAGACTTAATAACGCATGTTCGGATAAACAGCAAAACATTACGTTAACCAAACATTAACAAAATTACATTTATAAAGATTTCGTCCTAATTTACAAACACCTGACGCCACTCTCTGTTTCGAAAACATACCTATCGTTTAGGTTTCTCGATATAAGAAAAACATTTGATTCAATAAATTAATATAATTATATTGCTTGACAAAATAAATAAGAGTTTTGGCACTTCCGGGGATGTAATAAATGCGGTTTTATTCGTATATATAGGTAGTATAATAACAGGAACAACAATGTATGTAGTAAAGGGACACATATCTTCGAATAAAAAGATAAGTTGTGCTATTTCTATTATGATACGTCTGATTGTATTGAAACTGCCTTTCCTGCTTTGAATCCGAAAGACACCACCGCAGTTCATGCATCATCCAATGATAGTGGCGAACTAGTCCACAAAGTGAATTTTTATTTAAACTTCTGTGTACTTGGATGGCCTAAAATAAGCTACAAATTCTTCCGACTAAATCAAAACATGTGTTTATTGGAGTTCTTATAATATAAACAATAAGATAGATAATGAGCTCATTATAACTAATAACATATCTGTTCCCAGAGGCTTCAATTATAATTGTCTTGGTGTTAATCCAGATGTCGAACTCTCTAGGAAAAATCATAGTGAAATGATCAGTAAAAGGTGGCTGCAGAAATTGCTGCATGCCATTAGGCGCGTAACACCTTACCCACTAGAGACTTTGCATGCAGATTATATATAATGCGCTTTTACCCTTACTTTGATTACTGTAGTCCACTGTGAGACAGCTATAGGGTGGGACTCAAAGACAAATTACAGAAATAAGGACCTGACGAAGCTACAACGCCAACGTCGGGTAAAACATATATCTGGGCACTGAGAAGAATTCGAGGCTAAATGTTGTTGTCAATGAAATAGAAGTCATATTTAAGGACCTTGCATAATGATAAATTAATATAACATTGTTCACAGAACTCAAACATAAGAGAACGGTTTTTTCACTCAGTGAGTTAACATCGCCTCAAAGCGTGAAAAGGCATAGAATGAAGTTGAATTTAAGCCTTTATACAATGGAGACGGCGTCGAGAAGATGCCGGGGACGTCACGTTATTTATTTTCTTTGTTGGATAAAAACGCGCTCTTTGTCTGGGACACGTCGCCATCGCAGTTGCCGTCCTCCATCGTAAGGTCCCTAAAGCCTGTTTTCAACTTGGCCGAATTTTCCGTGCAGAAAATAAATCTACCAAGCTGATTGTCTTGCAATACATTTCGCCGCGAAGCGAACCAATTACGTTGCTAGATTTAGTTTCGGCGCGGAAAATTCCGCCTAATCTTGAGCAGCCCGAGTAATAACAGGAGCAACCTACGATATACGGATGACTGACGAATTCGCAGCTCTCGCTTGGGAATGCTTAGAGTGAAGGCGAGATTATTTGAAGTTGGTTTTTATACACAAAATTTTTAGTAGCTAATATCGCTGCACCAACTCTCAAAAAGCTGTTGTTTGAGAATTAGTGATAGGCTAATCATATTTCATACAATTTACAAAATAGCGAAACAGAGTTATTGCTGCCAAAGTCCTTCACAGAGTTTAAGAAAAGGAGCTTTTCATACAATTGCGCATTGTTTGGGGATAATCTGCCCACCAAATGCGAAAGTGGCTGACAGTGTTTTTTTTTAAAAAGCTCATTAGACAACTGAGGCTCAATGCAATACATAAATGTCTTGAATCTGTAATTTTTTAATAATTAGTTTTAATTGTAACTTTACATAAGTCCAGTGTGCATGTGTACTTTGTTCTATGTAATTGTTCCTAAAGTTCTGTTGCACGCCTCCCACGGAGATCAGCATTTTGCTGTTGGGGCTAGCGTATCGAGATAAATTTTTATGTATGTATGCATCCATTTAACGAAATCGATCCTGTTACTAGTAGGCTTTTACAAAGGATTAGCTCTGCTTCGCGCGAGCCGCTGAAGCAACGCTCTCTGGATTTTTTCCTACTACCAACTTTAAGTCACGGTTGTGCCACGAAATGAATAACAGTTCGACTTTTTGAACTTTTTTTTATGAAATTAAAATTCAACTAAGCACTTCTTATGACAATCAACGACTGTTACGACTGTTACAGCTGAGTTGGAGCGAGAAGTAGGATTTAGCAACACTCTCCAACCAAATTAGCGCAACTTTCTGAAATACGATAATACTACCAAAAAGCAGCTGCAAGTAAGTATCAATCATCGTTGCTTAGCCGTGAATATTTGAAAATAGAATTGTCATGGAAAATTTGAAAAGCTGCCTGTTCACAGAGTATAATGAATTTAAAATAAACTTTACATTACGTTTTCACGTTTCTATTTGCACAGTCTTCAACTAAACTCACGACTTGTCATACTTGAAGAAAAGGGAATGAATGTTTTACGCCAAGCAAAACCCATGTGTACTCTTGTATAGTAAAGATTCATTATCTTTCTATAAGAGAACTTTAGACATAAAAACATAAAAATATAGCTAGGTAATTGTCAAGATGCTTGTCCAGCTGTTCTTACAGCTTGACAAGTATCAGTATAAATACAATGTTCCAAACAACAGCAGCTCATATGCAAACAGTCGTGGAGGAACTCAGAACAAAAAAATATTGAGAGAAAAATGGGGTTCAAAAAAACGTCGAGGGTGGCTGTTGCCGTAATGTTCGAAATTACAATATGTTCTTTCGCTGCTGGAACTGCAAGTTCGCAAGACGATAAAAAGTCAGTCGCTTCTACGGTAAGTTGGAGCGTAGTTCTATTGATGATCAAACAAAGTTCTTTCTTAAACGAATGTTTAAACTCCAGACTCTCTAAATTCTAGGAACACGTATCTGTATGCATGCATGGTGCTGTTAGTGCAGATTGGGATCAATAATCTTCACATCTGCGCGCTTATACAGCCGTCCCAATGGAAGAATTCCGACAATATCGAAGCAATTCCGATGCTCAAGCAAATGAATTCAGTTCAGCAAAAAGTCGATGCACTTACTGTAGCATATAGACCGATCATATTATTGGTCTAGCTACGCATCCTGTAAGAACTAGACCAATCATATGATCGCTCCAGTTGTTAAAGGAAGTGTATCAACTTTTTGATGACAAGAATTCATTTGCTTAAGCAACGGAATTACTTCAATATTTTAGGAGCACTTCCATTGCCACGGCTGTTTTGTAATCGGAACTCTGACATCTGCGGAGAGTTTGAAAATAACAATTTTGTTTGTTATCATGACACGGTGGTGTTTTGTGCCGTGAGCCAGTCTGAGCGATTTTGTCAAATATTCTATCGCACCTTGTGGATAGGGCGAGCATTCAACTTGATCCAAGGCTCCATCGTAGTTTAGTGCTGGAAATACGATTCGCATCGTGTGTTTCTGGACTCGTACTATTCTTTCTCTGACAGGCCGGTGGTCAGAGACAGGGCAGTCGAAACAAATTTTGGTCCCCAGGTCAAATAATCTTTGCGAGCACTTCCCCCCTCCAATCCTCCAACAATTTTTAGTGTGGTTCGTGCAACTGCAGCTCTCTCGTATTTAAATACAAAATTTCGATTCTCAGTCAAAATAATCGAAAAACTGCACGATATTTGCTAAGAAATGAGCACCCGGGTCAAGGGCCAGGCCGACCCCCCTCCCCTTGTCAGGCCTGGTCAGAGATGTGCCATACAGGGCAGAAATAGTCGAGTGAGTGTAAAATATACTCGCAACAAATGAGGCGATGAAACTCTCTATCTTGCGAAATCTTTTCGTAAATTCATGCGGTCTTTTAGATATTCAATGCACTATATGGGCATTTTTTATGACTTTCAAAAGTACAATATTTTCATGCGCTGTTTAAAAATCGATAGTGTAAAAGAAATACAGGCTGGCGCCCATCGATATACCATACGAGTTAATGTTTTCTATTTTCTAATGAATAATCATAGCAAGACTATTTGTTATCGTCTACAAAACCTAAAGATATCAACAGTGCCGCCCCGAAATTCTTGTGGTGTCTTTTTTTATGAAAACACGACTTTTCTGAGCTCTCGACTAATCAGGGCAGACATTATTCTAAATCATTGTTAAGCCTGGTTTCCATATGATCGCAACTGTGGAAAAGATAGAATCACGATCTTTCTTAACAGCCGTAGTTATTATCAACGCTGTTATTACTAGATAATTTGTATAAGTTTTCAATAACACTCCCGGCCAGGAAGGTGAAATATTTTGGGTGTTGACAGATATCGTGACTCTTCGTTTACGACACTTACGACCATATGGAAACCAGTCTTTACGAGATTAAAGTCATCCAACTGCAAACTTAGCCTACTTATTTGTGACTTTTGCTGTTATTATAATTTTGCCCAGATCAACTTGAATTTCCAGCAAGGCATGAGAGATTTTATCATTAATGGCAAAACTGGAGGCATTCAAACAAGACAAGTGAGTAATGTATTTAAATACTTTAAGATGCTAACGCGGCAACACTCGATGGCCACATCACTTAAGCAAAAGCTATCTTTTACGAAACCAACAAAATGTTCTCAATGCAGTCTTTAACTGGGCATAACATGCAGTGGCGTAGCAAGAAATTTCTTGAGGAATGGTAAGGGTCGAAATTTCCATGAAATTTCTGACAAAACAAATGTGCGTGGCTTAATTGAATGCGTCGAAAGCAGTATCAAATACGTTGCATTATAAACGGTGTATCAAAATCAACATTTAGTGAGGAAAGAATATTAATATATTTGTTATATGAATGTAATATGTTTGTTATATGAATGAATGTTATATTTGTGGTATCACTTTGCCGTTGGTGATCGTTCGATTTTCCGGCAAGTGTCAAAATTTTCTGACAAACTACACCACAAACATCCAGTGGGGAGAAGCAGTCGCCCCCCCCCCCCTCTTAGCTACTCCACTGATAACATTTAACGACGTTAATTTATTGAATGAAGAAAATTGTTTAAATATCGATGAGGTATGTCATAACTAGCTGAAGCGGTTATGAATGAGTACAAGGCTTTGTCAAAATAGACTTTACAATGTCTGCGTACGAGAGTAACTGCTGTTGCCAATTACAACTATGAGTGTAGCATCTGCACTGGACGATCTTGTAGTATGTGACTAGAAAACTGAATAATATCGTACAAGTAGGCTCTGCCAACGACGTCACGTGCCGTTGCTAGATCAGCATATGTTATTCCGAAATGCTTTTCCCAATTTTCACGCATTCAAATCGTTAGAGTTAAGACACTAAAGCTAAAGAAGATAGCGTAAACAGTACAATAGCCTAATGGCTTATTTATTCTCTTTCACAAGAACATTGATAATTTGATTATATGTTTTGCCCCGCAGTCGCCACCTCCACCTGGCTAGCATCTTCTACAAGTTCGCACAGATGCGAAAATTCAATAAACTCTGTTGGGAAAATGGCATGAAGTTTTCAGTGTGAATTGACAACCGCTGACATACCTACGCAAGGGCGTACGTTTATGTCAGCGGTTGAGAATATGAACTCAACATCATTGAACTAAAAGACTGTAATGCTACCTGAGGCGGGAAATTTGAAGCCAAAAATCTGGGGGAATCACCAGGCCCCAGAGCAAAAACACGCGCGGCCTTCTAAAGAATACAAACAAAAAGTTGGCCGAAAACCGCCAAAAACAGGCTGAAACACTTCTTAAATTTTCTCTTAATGGTACTATAGCGAAGGTCAAATAACTATCTTTCATATCAAACCTTTTTGACAAATCTATACGGATAGAAAGCCGATTTTTTGCGCGAAAATATACAGTCAAGAGTGGAGATCGTCACGGCGCCCAAAATTACTCTGGATTCTTTTCCCGACCTGTTTTCTGATTGTTTTAGATGTAAAGTTCTCTCGTTTTCATAATTTCGTAAAGCTAGTACACCTTTCAAATATAAAACGCATAAAGAACCAACACGAACAGCTGTTTCTTTGTAGACAAAAAAGTTTTTCTCCAACTATATATATATTAACATGAAAAAGATATTTCATCATGCTCACGCGCCCGCTGGTTTATGGCTTTCCAACAAAAACGTACATCACGCGAGAAATTCCTCCAGACACGCGGCTTCAACCGATCATAGGCAAGTCCTAATGGAGGGAGCGTTCCAGTGTTTTAGTTCAATGCTCGACATTGACTTTTCTATTTAGGGTTCACTGAATTGTAGGAGTCATACAATAACTATGAAGAACCCATATACTCATAAAAAAGCCTTGTCACGATAGGAGTTGAATGTGACATACTTTAATAACAACTTTAGGGTATTCCAGCATTTTTTGCAACTTTGACAAGTGGTAACATAGGACCTAATTATGCCGATGACGCAATCAAATTCAATGACGTCACACTCAATATTGGAAATGGATACAACTCTGGCACTGGAAAATTTACTGCACCTGTTGATGGTATTTATCAAATCAGTTTTTCCTATCTACAAGTAAATGGCCAGCAAAGTTACGTTTGGCTAATGAAAAATGGCAAGAAGTATACGGAAGTACACGCCAACCACAACAATCACGATCAGTTGAGTAAGACTGTTCTTGTGCAACTAAAGAAAGGCGACGCAGTGTGGGTACACCTGTATAAAGCTTCTAATTACGCTGTTTACGGTTCTCATAGATACACCACTTTTGCTGGGTACTTGATCTCTTATTAAAGAACTTCATAGTGGGACTTCTTACTACGTACTATACTTATACATTACAAAGTATAACAGCGAGACTCCAAGTAAGAATGATTCGTAAACGAGCGCAAGATTGAAACATTGTATTGCTTGATAGTCGTTAACTGAAAAGATCTATGACATATATTCAAACATAACAGAGAACATCGAAGCAAGTCACTTAAATTTACATGAAATTAAATCAAACTTAAGCGCACTGATTGATACGCTCTTAAATTTAATTCCGTTCAACATGGATTCAATGAAAATTTCAGTTTATAGTTTTGAAATACAGCCCAAAATAAAACTGCAATCAAAGTACCGCGAAATTTGAGTTTTTCGTTCTATACAGTACATTCGCGCGTAAAATAGTGTCCTGCGAAACCTTTCAGAAAAAATAGCTCAAGGCCACTTTCCATCTACCACTTTGCCCGCGCGGTTGGGGCGAGCATTCTCAAATATGCGCGCTTGTAGATTGACACTCAAAGCGCATGTTTTAAGGCCTTTCACACGGATGAGTATTCAGTGCTGCGATTTTACTCCTCCAATACGAGAGAAATCGCAGCAACAATCGCTCGTGTGAACGGATCTCGGGAACGAGTCTAATTATTTTAGTGGACTTCGAATGGAAAACAAATTTATAGATATTAGAGAGCTTAAGCTTCGCGTTCAACGGCAAACGTCAGACGCCAGGCGACAAAAAAATTGCTGATATAAAGA
>JAODVM010413809.1:0-10202 GCA_025400095.1 Phenganax marumi
CTTACCAATAGAATTGTTTTTGAGGTATTTTGAATTTTAAATATATTCATGAGTGACTAACGCTGGATCCGCCACTGGTACGTACAGTCCCTGACCTTGATATAAGCACTGTGGTGTCGTGTTTTTGCAGCAAGTTTGGATCGTTATGTGACGGGCGATGCTGCAGTTGATATTCTCAATGCTTGCGCTGAAGAATCAAACAAGTCTAATGTGGACGGAAGTCTGAGGTCTCGAACAGTATTCACGAAAAAATTGTCGCATATCGCGACGAACATTCCTAAAATGCCGTCCCAAATGTCGCTAAGAAAAATCAAGAAGACTCGTCATTCCAGTCCCCGAGTAAAGCGCGCAGCTGCACGCTCGCAAGGTATGCTGGGAAGGATTGTTGATAGGCCATGAATATACTACTTTAGCTTTATAAAAGTTTTGGTGATCTGACACCGTTTATACAAAAAAATGTCCATAGAATTAACAAGATATATGTATCTCGCCTTATTTTGTAGTTGATAGCTATCAAGAAATGAGTAAAAGTGTTCCAGTGCGAGTGACCTCGCTCAAAACGGGACAGAATCAACCTGAGATTCACGTTATGTTATTTGATATCGAAGCTCTGATATGTCATCTGCTTGTTGAGGAAAACAAAACTCAGAAAAGTGGGTACTTTTTGTAGAGGTTCGATTAGAACTACTTTTGAATGATGTGCTTTTATGTTTGTTGTTAGTCGGCTTGAACACTCGAAAGCAGACGAAAGACCAGTCGAAACATGTTCACTTCACCTCTGCTAATCAAGTGAGTTCGAACTTGAAGTTTCTTGAAGAGATTCATGATGGTGCCCAATTATTGGTCTCGTGTTTACACTCTTGGGGACTGGACCCGGATATCGACGAAACTTGTATTGCCAGACTTGGACTTCGCAAACCCGTCAAACCGGTTTCATTTGGACTGCTCACTCACAGGAAGTTGAGCCTTATTGTTCCCGGATGGTATTCTAATTCAGCCCGAAAAGCATTTTGCGCGCTAAACTCACCAGCAGGGGCACACGCTCAGCTCGTCTCAAAAGAGATTGGGCACGAGAGGTTTTTTGAGTCTCGTTGGGAGTTTTGCTCCGCTTTGACGACCCAACATTCTCTAAGTATCGTTGCTCTTACTAACACCCTCATGAGCATGACTCAGATAAGTTTCCTTCCGCGACCCGAGAAAACGTCAAGTTCTCTCCGAAGTACCGAAAGTGTAACGAAATCCCCCGAAGCAGAGCCGCCGTCGCCCGAAGAAGATCCGGGTGCTGCCATTGGTTCGATGATTCGTGCCAATATCAAAGCGGGCTGGAGCCGTCTAGCGACTTTGTATTGCTGCTTGTTGCCAGATACGCTAGACATGGCTTACTACAGGCCGCCGTTATTGCACGTGCTCGCTCGAAGATGGCAAGACCGCTGTCTAGAGGTAAGTGATTGATCGCAAGCGCGCACGGCAAAGTTTTTTTGAGCCCATTTTTGTACCAAGAGCGTTTTTTTCTTTTAAGATCCGCGAGGCTGCACAAGCTATTTTAGTCACTGAGTTGCGCCGTATCAACTTGGAAGGCCGCGCTAAAGTTGTAGAGACCTGGGTCCAATACTTGCCGCAAGAAATCGAGGGCTCAAGTGTCCTGTTGGAATCCAACGATTCAGAATTAGGTCAGTTGTATATTAGACATTTTGCCTCAAAGCGAATAGCATACCATTTCTGCTTATCTTTGCTGAAGCATATATACATTTCCCAACCTTGATACAGACAGGTTTACCGAATGCGTAATAAACTCTGCTCAATTCTAGATTTAGGAGAATCGGGTGAGTCGTCAATAGGCGGAGATGATTTTTCCGAGGATGTTCTCAACGTTCTGGATGGCGCGAAAAAACTCTTCCAGTATGACGCGAGCCGTCGCCAGGCAACGTCGATTATAATGTTGGCTGTGATTGGTTCGGAGTTTCAAAAAGATCACGGAGCCTTCACCAATAACGACAAAGCAGAGAAACTGTTCAACGACCCACAAAAGAAAGTTACTTTTCAAAGTAAGACGCCGTTCGTAAACGATACCGCATTACACCAAACTTAGACGTAGATTGAAATGATCAATCTTGGTCTTGTTTGGAATAATATAGTGTATTCTCAAGATGTCTTGGATTTTCGAAATTTGTTTTTTGCTTTACTTGGACAAAGTCAGCCACATTTTATACATGATTTGACTTTGGGTGTGTGGTTTATAACCTTTTCATCTTGTATTTCAGCAGGCGAACTTTTGCTTCCCTCTCGTGTCGTCTACCTAACTAGCCGAGCTCTCATGTTCATTCTGCTCAAGTCTCAATCCCAGACTCCTCGTACTCCTTCCCATACCTCCATGCGACGCGCGGCCATCGATTTAATAGGTCGCGGTTTTCCGCTATGGGAACCGTACATGGACGTGTCAGCGGTCCTCATGGCTCTGCTCGAACTGTGTCCAGATAGCAAAAGTCACGTGGC
The DNA here is from genome assembly GCA_025400095.1 of Phenganax marumi. Lineage (NCBI taxonomy): Eukaryota > Metazoa > Cnidaria > Anthozoa > Malacalcyonacea > Clavulariidae > Phenganax > Phenganax marumi. The sequence continues at coordinate 2,494 of JAODVM010413809.1, forward strand.
TTCGTTTTCCAAAGGATTACCGCTGTCCAGTGCCGCCGACTCGCAAAGATCGGCAAGACATGCGCTAACTTTGATTTCCACTGCTCGACCTCTCGTGTTCATCACTACCTTGGCCAAAGAGGTTAGTCTAGCCATGGTTATATAATATAATGATTATAATGTAGTGATGTTTATTATTTGTATCGTGCTAATGCCTAAGTTATTTAATCTTTACAGCAATTGAGTTGTTCATGTTTAAACTGCTGAACATTGCTTTATCGTTAAGATTTAAATATTTGGTACTTACATCAATTCCATCTTGCTACCCTTAGGTAGCGCGCAGCTCTTCCGCCCAAGCCTCGATATCGTTCAATCAAGCCTCCCCAGCAGCCATTGCGGTCTACAGTCATGTTCGTCACCAACCCTCTTCGATCGACGTTCAGCACTCGTCCACATTACATCGTTCGAAGAAAGAAATTCTCCGAGTTCTCGAATTAATGATCGAGAAAACGCAACAAGAAGTTATTAAGCTGTTACCGGAGGTATCCAGCTGATTGTCCTACGAAATAGTAGATTTTGCTAGAACTAGGTCCTAAACGAAAAATTCACTGTTACCTCTGTTTGCAAGCTACCATGGGTCCTGCGATTTTTTTCAGGTATGTTTACGTTTCAAACGTCTACGTTTGGTAAGAGAATCATGCATGTTTTAACGGCAGTCAGCTCGTGACTCTTTGATATTCGCCGAAATGCAACTGACTGTTTTAGAACGTGCATATTTTGCTTTCCAAACATAGGCCTAAAGGTTTTGAAATGTAGACGAAAATGAAAAATATCGCACGCCTCATTGCGGCTTGCAAACAGAAGTAAGAGCCTGTGTTGGCTACATCATCATCGTTGGGTGTTTTCCTTCTATTTGCGGAGGTCAACGAAAATGAGCATTTTCGCTGAGTTTGGCACGTGAACTCAAAATGCCTTGGGCACGATGTTGTAAAGACTGATACCTTGGAAAAGTTTAACTTTTCTTGCTTTTGATTGCAGGTAGTACAGATTGTAGTTTACTGTATTGATTCAAGACAATTGAAGGAACGAGATTTCAGAGAGATATTCCCTGCACTTTTCAGGTCCACTTTCGTTTTCTCGATATAATTACGTCATCAAAGTAGCTCGTAGCCATGGCAGCAGGTCATGGCGATACAATTGTTTTAAGTAAAGATCAAGGTTCTACAGACGATGCACTTAAATGTCACAAGCTCTTGAAGTTCGCGAGTCATGACCAATTGCCATCTGCTACTCCATATGCGCCTGTGGGTTTGCATTTTGCATGATTGTGCTTGACAGGAAAAAGTCTCAGCGAAAATGACGTTTTGATCTGTTGAACTGTCATACTTGTAGATTTCACATGGTGAGTTACTGTTCGAGCTCGCGTCGTCTTGCTGTCGGTGCAAAATCTGGTCAGCTTACGATATACGAACTACGCTCATCCAAAGAACAGGTAAAGTTCAGCACCCTAACACAGATTAAAGACTATACATATATCGGACTGCACCAAAATCGTGTAAGTAGGTAGGTAGGCAGGTGTGTAAGTATAACTTTATTTAAAACCAACACGCTAGCCCCGTCAACAATTGCTGATTTCCGCGAGGGGCGTGTTTTTACAATATATAGAAAAGTAGTGTACAGAAAAAAGAAAAAAAAAACAAAAAAAGACGGAACGAAGCTACTTCACTACGTATATACAAGAAACTTCAGTTTGCTCGGTTTGCTCGGCCGCCATGTTTCTAACGAGTGCCCTAAAGAAAGGCATTCAACTCCCTAGTTTGACCGAACATCATAGCTCATTATATGTAAAAGCTCTCAGCTGAACTAAATTTTGAAACAACTTATGAAATTTTTATCAAGGTCATTCCTGCCCATTCATCGGCGATAACGGCTGTCGAGTTCTCAAAAGATAGCAAATTTTTGGCGACGTACTCGTATGAAGAAGCGAAAATCTGTTTTTGGCAGGTTTGTGTGATACTTTAATCAACACACACAGCCTTGTACCCAGCATTTGGACGCGTGCTCGCTTGGCTTAGCCGCTGATCTATATATAACAGCTGAATAGCGTGACAATACGATATGATAGCAGCGCCTGGGTTACGAGGCTGTAACACATATTCATGAAAACTGAAAGCAGTACTTTTTTCATGCTTAGCATGCCTGAAAAAAGGAGATCTTCAGAAATTTAAATTGACATTTTTTCTAGCTACAAACTATTGAATTCTTAAGATTATAGACTATAGAAGTTTTTTTAAAACCCCATGACCTTTTGTTTTGACGCATTAGTGCTTTGAACACAGTCAAACTACAACAGGCTCGTTCGAATTTATAAATTTCAAATTCAGGTTTCCAAAGTCCCTGAGACATCTTGTATGTCTGATATGTTTTCTACGTTTTGCCTCTCAGGCTAGCTCCTCGCTGTTTGGCGTCTTAGGCTCGGGAATCAAATGCATACGATCTTCAAACGTTTCGCAAAATGTGAAAATCACATCTGCGAATCTCAGACAGACGAAGTTAGTCTGGGTGAATCAAAAATCAGTCGTACTACTCCTGGCTGATGGCACGCAATACATGTTCACCGTGTAATTCGAAAGAATGTGGGACAATGGGGATGTGTGTTGCTGAGTTTCAGGCCAAGAATGGTATAGTGCAGTGTTTCACTCCAGTTGTGCAGAGAATTTCACGGTAGGCTTTGTCTATCCAAGCTAAGTTGATAGCTTGAAAGAGCAAGAGTATTTTCGTCATGGTGGCGGTAAGTCTTATCTTGGCAAATGTTTTGACATCAGGAAATGAAATGTTGCTCAAACTTATGTAAAATGCATGGATGAAAAAAACCGTTTGGCTTCGTCTGTTGGAAATACAAATATATACAAAACACATTTTCCGTGTTTCACACGCGTTCGAGTTTGGGAGATGCTGGGAAAAACGAGAAATTGCGTGGGAACACGAACGCTAGGCGAGTGTTTTACGCAGTTTCGAATAGGTTTATGTTGAAGGTTGTGTACTCAGCTGCAGATTTAGTGCGCGTTGTAGTTACGAATGTAGTGGAGACTATGAGAAAGTCTCTCATTGTGAAATTCTTTAAAAGGGGTGAGTACGATCACTCGAAGTGGTTTTCGTTAACCGAGATTTTTGCTGGCTACATAAAGAGGCAAAGTCAAGCTGCACCTGCCCAAAACACCAAATATGAGCAAAAACACATCGAATATTGGCTTTATATGACGCGCCTTTATAATGCCGACATAACAAGCAGAATTAATTTTGTGAAGGACCTCTTTCGGTAAGAGGCTTAGCTAGCTCTGAAACGAACAAAAAGTGTTTCATTTTTTCAGCTTTTAAAATTAATTATGAACAGATTTTAAACATCCTGTTCGCAAAACAATGTTTTTCCGTGTCCTTGCGGTCATCAAGGCTTTGCCATGAGCCTTTGCGGTTCATCTGAAATAGATGTAGACATACAGTCAACCGTATGTTAATGTCGGAGTTCGTGTTTTGTCAAAACACATCCCGGCGTGCCACGCCACCCTGGCTAGTGCAACATTTTTATCCGTCAGCATCGTCCAAAACCAGAACAAAACGTCCATCATGCTGACGCCATCCTGGCCTGTACGTACAGCCCAGTAGTACAGCCAAGATGGCGTCAGCAATAATTACATTGTTTGTGGGCTCACAATCTCCATCGAGCTCCCATGGGACACTGCGCAATTTTTTAGAGATGAGTCACAGTTATTTTAGTCCCGGCAATGCCTACAGGAAACCGAAACAATGATAGACTCGAACCCAGGCTCTTTGCAGGAATAATCTTGGAACACCAGTCTTTACCTCTTTGGTATACTTCATTCCGTTTTCAACCTGGCCTGGGTAAAGAAATTTGATAGAACACGATAGACAGTGTGGTAGTCCAGGGTTTAGTGGCAGAAAGTGGCCTAAAACGTGCCTCAAATAGACAGAACTTCACTTTGAACTTTGAAGTTTCGTTCACCACCTTCGTCATTCTTCAAGAGATCTCAAGAAGGGGTGATGACGTACATGGAATTTTTTCCATCACTGAAAACCAAGTGGTTTAAAGCCAAAGGTCTTTCTGGTAGAACAGCGTTGTTTATCGCAAGTGTCATGTGATATCAAGTGCTACACGCCGGAAATAAAGAATTACCAGGAATTGCTTTGGTGCGCTCTATAATTATCATACTTATGCAGTAATTACCGGACATTTTAAGGGGTGGTTTTGACCTTTGAAGGACGGGTACAAGATATTTCCTCGTTTGCCTTTGTGATCTGTTATCATATATGACATTTTAGCTGACGTTTTTAAATTTACTGTAGGCATGCGGACAATTGCGGGCGTAACTAATGTCATCCATTCATGTGACATTTATTAAGCTAGAGTAGCATTTTAGTAACGTGATAAAGCATAGCAGGAACCGCAGGGAGGTGGGGGGCTGAAGCCCCCCGCCCCAATAACATTAAGTTAAAGCATTAAAGCAACATCCGTGTTTTGCTTACGCACTAGTATGTATTATCCATACTCTTACCGTGAATGTCACAATCGATTTTTCGCGACAATTCCAAGAAACTTTTTGATCGCAAGTAGTGAACTTGGTTGCTATGACGGGGTTCGGGAAGACCTCAGAATTAGAAATTTTCCCGCGGACGCATTTCCCCAGACCCCCATGAGAATCTTATACCTTCGCCGTTCTATAGACCCCCAAAATCGAAAACATGTTCGCGGGCCCTTCGCGTTGTCTAAGATCGTAGACTGTAACTTCCATTTTCCTGAACCAGAATAAAATGTTATTTACAGGAAAAGGTGGGATTGTAACATTGTGGCGAGTTTTGAGCTGTCAAAACAAGCCACTCCCACTGCAACGGAAATGGAATTAAGAGTTTGCTACTTGAAATCCAAGAAACAATCTCATAAATAGTTGATAACATTTGATATTGTAACGAGTAGCACACCTTTTTATTGCAGTCAACAACGAGAACTCGTTGTGTTGTAAACTGTTGAAAAAGAGCTTACCTGAAGGTACGTATGAGATATTACTATAAGAAACGATGTGAGGCAGGTACAAATAATTATAAAACAAAGCATTAGCTCTATGCACCGTGCTACTGATGACTTGTATCCGTTAACTTGTCCGTGTGAACTATACGCCGATAATGCAACTGCATGCAGTCCCTCTACTTTCTATATAGGTGTTTATACAAGACTTATTGTTGCATGTAATTTAGCACTTATACATGTTGTATAAGAAATAAAGCAGGATTTTTAGTCAAGTTGTATTAATAAGACTCGACGTGAATACACGAGGTCGAGGCTTCAACGTAGATGCAGGCTCAGGCTTGCCTTTCTCCGTGCGATTAGGAATCGTATACTGAATAAGCTAAGCGGAAGACGAAGTTACACATGGTACTAAAACGAGTTGAAGTAGTATAGGAACGCCTACAATGAATATGGTTATACATCGAAGTAGCCGTAATTGTATAACTTTCTCGTGCGGCAGGAAGTTGTGCTCGACCATATAGTTGTACAGGTTGTGAACTTAATTATCCTACTGCACAACGGCCAAGGCAAGGAGAAGTATTTATGAGTTGAATTTCTTCTTTGCTCAATTTTTGAACTTGATTAATTTGCATCTTATTTTATAACGAAAATCGAATTCCAGGAAAATATATGACATATTTGTACAATACTAAAATGCATATCGTTGAAAAGCATCCGGTACGTTCAGATGCAATTGTTTATACTAGCCTGCCTACGTCACTGTGTACTTCAACAATATTTCCTGTGTCCGCACGTGGAAAAGTATGCCAGCTACCTTAATTAGCCTTGGATATGACAATAGTCACAATACGTATTAATTTCGGTTTTCCGCGGTAGCAGTTTTGCGCCCTGAAACGGTTTCCCGGTAATTGTTTTCGACGTCGTTACGTAGTCGCGTGATTTTTTGCCTGATCGTTGTGGAAAAGAACATTGCAATTTCATTTTGCGTAAAGAGACCTAACATTAATTGGTATTGTCTGTTTTTCATCTAGTTTATATATCTGAAACATGACCGGTGTCATTACCTTCGCTTGCGTGCTATTTACGCTGTTTAACCAATCTCAAGGTAAAGGCCCGACCATGTGCAAATGTGATTTTCTGCACAATTGACGTTGTAACGGTTTATACAATAACCATTCCGTTTGCCTATGCAGGAAAGGTTTCTTTAAAATCTGGCGATAATTTGAGGTGTGTTGTGCCTGGAGAAAATGAGGAAATACAGTGGACTTTTGATACTCCGGTACCTAAGTTAATAGCCAGAGTGTGGTCATTCAAAGGGCAACCAATTGCCAGCATAACTAGTAATAGTACTGTGAGTTATTCTCGCGGTATCCTGTCCAGTTTTGAAGTAAAGAGGTCTGGATCGTTGATTTTAAAAAGCGTTGATGCAAGTTACAATGGAACGTATTCATTTCAAGCTGTACCAAGTAGTGATATGGATAAGTCTTTTGTTACAGTTTTTGTTGCAGGTATACTACTTAAAGTTTAAGTCATCTTTTCATTTCAACAGCTGCCATTAAAGTACCTCATATACTATGTTGTTTATAGGTAAAAACTTGGTGCATTTGGTATTACCCGCCTTATATATCTTTTTTCAGCAAAGCCAACTGCTGTGATTGACTGTTCCACGCCAACAACGGTTGACAGGGGTGTATACGTCCGCTGTGTTTGTAGAAGCACTGGAGGAAGCCCTTCAGCTGATTTCACCTGGCTTAAAAATGGCAAGAAACTTACTCCAACTACTCTAACTCCAAACGCACTCCGTTTAATTAACGCTGTCGAAGTAATGAATGGAACCTACACATGTGTAGTCCGAAGTTGTACGTTGAAAGATGAAACGTCAGTAGAAATTAGAGTGAGACCTAATTGTAAGTGTACACAATGCAAATGATGGTGCGCATTCTTAAAACTATTTGCAACTGAATGTTCGCCTCAAGAAAAATATTAAGTAATGTAATGTCAGTTGTTGACAAAGATGACCCAGTTTATCCCAACTTTATCCCAAACTGGAACCGATTTTTCAGTCTACGTAAATTGCATTTTTCTAGTGCGACCCGTGGTGACAAGTTTTACGTCCAATGCAGCTCAGGCAACGCTTGGAAAGTCCATTAAAATAATCTGCGAAAGTAGTGGCCGGCCCAAGCCAAAATTTAGGATTATCCACAATGGTACTTCAAACGTTTCCTACAGCAACACGTACACAAAAGACAACGTGGACTATAAAGATGCTGGCGTATACACATGTCTAGCAGACAATGGTTATGGTCGCAGTTCTAGGAATTATACTTTGAGAGTTGGTAAGCGGCAGTAATTTTGCTCTCTTTACCGCGCACAACCATAAGTATGTTATCGTAACTTCAGTTTCTTTTTCTTGGCTTGGACAACGTTTATTTGCAAAATAACTTCACCAGTAAGAACGGTCGTTTTTAAGGCATTTAAAACACTCGCAATGGACCTTTAACCTTATAGGCAAAATTTCTGAACTAGGAGAATATTTTACCACAGCCTGAAAGAGCATCCCGAGTTTAGTAAAACTGCCAAGTTTGGATGCGAAATGTTGTAAAATAAGGAAGATACAGCCGTGCAAAGTTGACAAATTTTGTATATTTTTCTATTACGCGCGGGAAATTGATACCCAATTTCTCGAACG
>JAODVM010413820.1:0-10201 GCA_025400095.1 Phenganax marumi
TCTATCCATTTTCATTTTTCACTAAAATAAAATAGCTGAAATCAATTTTCACTAAAATAAATTGATTCTATCTATTTCAATTTTTCACTAAAATAAAAGATGAGTGAAAAAGTATGTTATAACCTATAAAAGTAATGGGAGTATAATCTATCTTGTCGATTACTTATTGACTCCTGAGTATATCAAAGAGTATAAACCAGATAGATTTAAGTTTAGACGAGTACAGCTGAGTCATGAACTAGAATTAATAAATTGTGGACTTGTCTATTTGTTGTATTGAGCCTTATTATGTGGGTATAAGTTTAAGTATAAGTTTAGAACAAACTTGAAAAAACGAAAAGATAAAGAAAGAGACTTGTGGCACAACATCTTAGTGGATGAGTTGAAAGACTCTTTATATTTTCAGAGCGATGATAAAGTTGTTCAAAAGTATAAATTGAAAGATAAGAATTTATATGTCAATATGAGTTGGTGTCACGATTGTAGTCTTGCTAATATAATTAGGAATTATAAACATGATGTATACTGTTTACATTGCTACAAACTTTATTACAAGATAAAAAAACTGAGCAATAATCCAAGTGATGTCACAAGACTCACAAGTCAAGAACTAAAGTTAATGTGGGATATCAAGAATTTTGTAGCTAAGTATTGCAAGGACAATTTTCTAGAAGATGATGTTGATGATGATAAAACTATAGTTGGTCAAAATAAGGAGCTACTTGTGCTTCGAAAGATTGGTGTTGAGTACAGTGGTGAATTGGAAAAGTTAATAGATGAATATAACATTGATAATGTAATGAGAGATGATATAAAAGAATATGGATATGAGATGGAAGATCTAGAATGTGAGTATGAGAGAAGAATAAAGACTATATATAATAACATGAAAAGTATAAAAAAGAAGAGGAATGAGTTTAGTGTTAATAAAATAAAAGATGAGATTTATGGTATGCTAGTAGTGCGAAATGAAGGGTTCTGGGACAAAACCAAACCCCCCCCCCCCAATTTTTGAAGAATTTTAACAAAATTAGTATAAGCTACTATTACACAAAGTTAAAAAATCGGGGGGGTGGTCTTCAGAAATTTTGTCGGCGTCTCTTTGATCTTTACTGCCTAATTTGCATATTCAAGATGGCGGCGAATTATAAATTACTATTACAACACGCTGGAAGGACAAATTAATATAAGCTACTATTATAACGCGCTGGAAGGACAAATTAGTATAAGCTACTATTACAAAACCAAGTGTGCACAGATTTCAAAATTGAGACCTTTTGATAAAGTTTTAATTTTGAAAATGATGCAAAAAAAGTATCTTATAGTAATTTGGTCTTTCCCAAATTACTATAAGATACTATTACAGTGAAACTATATTAATTATGCTCTTACTCTGAATAGTTTACATTCCTGTAGACTCTAGCAGCTCACACTTGTTCAAATAAAATTCCTGTGGGCTCTAGCAACTCACACTTGTTCAAAAAATTTTCAGGTTGCTAAAGCCCACAGGAATGTAAACACTTGGTTACTATGGTTTTATTTGCACAGTGGTAGGATCTGGTTTATGTTTAAGAAATTTAATCTTATAAACATCTCCACGAATAGTTAATTCACCATTTTTATCATAAGCTTGTTTGATACTTTCTGGACTTATATGAAAGAATTCACCAGCTTCACTTAAACTTGAAAAAGACTCAATCCAACCTGAATAATATGCATTAATTTTACGGGTGAGTTCATTATTTATTTTACTACAAGAAGGTAATTATTTTCCCCAGTAGCCAACCTCCTACAAGACCCATAGCCCCAGAAGCAACATGTTGATATTCGTGCATTTCACTGGAAGGTTTATAATAATCATCTAGTACAGGCTCTCGTTCCCAATCTAAGATGAGTTGTTGAATTTGTCTCAAAGCATTATTCGTAGTGTTGACGTTTGCATTAGCATCTGATAATTCTTGTCTATATTTTTCAACTTTGTCCTTTCTAGCAATCTCTTTCTCATTCATTTCCTTTTTCAAAGGCTAACTTTTCCAAAGCTAAATTATGTCTCTTCATTTCTGCTTCATAATCGGAATGATTGAGTTTACTAAACAAAAATCCTGCTCCTGCAAAAGCAAATGCATTAAATAGTCCTTCTGCTACAGCCGATGCCATTTATTTAATGACTTTGGAAATGTACTTGTTTTCCTCAAGATATTTAACAATGACTGATCCAATCATAGCAGCTCCAGCTAGTTTTAGGGTTCGAATCATAGATTGAGGTGTTCCCAAAGGTTCACCAAATGCTTTTTTACTTACCATACTTACTCCTACAGCTGACACTGTTAATATAGCTGAGTTATAAATTTGATTCATATATTTATTTTCTGTTGTTGGAGTTAGTTGACCACACATTTATTTATAGTTGGAAAAATTTATTTTAGTCAAATGTATCTAGTTTAACAATGCGAGGTTCAGGTTTTTCAATGAGCGGCCTACTAGTTTCAGGCTGTTGTAGTTGTCTTTTAGGTCTATTCATGTAATAAATTAGTACAACTCCAAGTAGTGAAACCACACCAATGTATGAAATATATCCCCAGTTGTTGTCATCATTGACTTGTTTTTTAAGTTCTTCAAGTTTCTTTTTCTGGGCTTCTTTGGCTTGTCTAGACACCTCAGATAGTTTTTTACCTGCTTCTACTCTCTTAGGATCTTTAATTTTCACTGGAGTATCCAAGAGGAGAGGTCCTGTTGTTTGTAAATTAGTAGTTTCCATAGTCATTTATTTAATACAAATAATTTTATTCTTCAGTTTCAACTCGAAAAAGTAAACTGCTCTCATTACCATAAGCTCCTCCTTCAGTTTGTTTAATTCTAATGTAAAATAATTTTATATCTTCCTACGGAGCCCCATAAGGGCCACATTAGTCAAGTTACTTTTTTTCTAAAATTCTGTCTTTTTTTAAAATTCTGACTGCTTCTTTTTAAATTCCAACTTTTTTTTAAACTTCTGACTTTTTTAAAATTCCGACATTTTTTTAAACTTCTGACTTTTGTAAAATTATGAGTTTTGTTTTAAACTTCTGACTTTTAAAATTCCGACTTTTTTTTAAACTTCTGACTTTTTTAAAATTGCTACCGTCAACTAAGTTCTCTTTTCCTCTCTAATTTATTCACGATGGCGGAATAAGGAGAGCCGAGCGAGGTATGTACTCTGTAAAAACTCTGTTTAAATGACCAATTTGCATGCTGTCCTTTACATTTGCAAATAACTATCAATAAAACTATTATTTGTGTATGTTATTAATTTTGTGTAATTGTGTTTTAAACATCATATATGTTTAGGTATGAAAGTATTTGTTAACAATTGAGGTTGACAACTCGGTGGCAGTAAAGTTTGAAGAGGAGCATGTAATTTACGCGAATATGACAAATACATAATGTTGTGAGAATGGACTGTTGTTACGAAAATTCGTTAATTAAATTATTATGAAGAGGAATAACTGTCACACAAAACTTTTGTAGGTATATATAGAATTTGCACAAGGAATACTTGGATTGATTTCTTGTATAAAACAATCCAATGACGATAACAGACTGACATACATACTCCACTAACAAGCTTTTCAGCTGCACAATATATGAGTTGATCCTTGGGCGCTTTCTAATTCCCCGGCCAGACCGGCCAGATCGAAAATGCTGTTGTGTCTGTCATTGGAAAGACCTGGGCCAATTTTTTCGTTTCCAGTCTTGTGGTATCCACGTGAACACCTTATGACTGATGGGTTTTAGTGAAGGGGGATGTATGTGTAACAGAAAGCCAATGCAATAAATATATGAGTTTCAATGATTGCTACACAATGCTACACTGGCGACGAGGAATAAAAAGAAACAACAGAACCAGAGGACTGGAGAAGTAATTTGGTATAAACGTAGATGAAGAATTACAGCCGGACCCGGGAGAATACAGCGCCACGGCAAATAAGCGAAGACAAAACGAAAGTAAGAATCGGCACAACCGAACTTATTATTGCAATAAAACAAAATATAAGTTAAAAATATAAAAAGTATGGCCACGAAGGGGCCAAAACTTAAGATAACACCATTTGACCCATATGGGGACAGACTAAATTTAGGCAAACGTTGGGAACGATGGCTGGAAAGGTTCGAACGCGCTTTGAAATACAATGGCTATGACCCCAGCGACGCGGATAACAGTGAAACAGCGCAAATGGCTTTATTAATTTACGCGGGACCACAGGTAGAAGACATTCATGATTCACTGCCATCGCCCGCTAAACCAGCAAGCGTCACTACAACAGAGTGGACGACTTATCAGCAATCTAAAACAAAATTAAACCAGTATTTCCTTCCTCAAAAGTCCAACGACTTCGCCTTGTTTGAGCTCATGCGAGTGAAACCGGAAGAAGGTGAAAGAACCGGAAGCTACGCTGCGCGACTGAGGAAAGTGGCAGAAAAATGTGACTTCACAGACTGGTCGGCCGATAAAATGATCAAGTGCATTATCATAAGCAACATAAAAGACGATCAATTGAGACTGATATGCCTACAAAAGGAACTCACACTGGATCAACTTCTGGAGAAGGCACAGAAGAGAGAAGACGCAATGACCATGAACGCAGTCATACACAAGAAGGACGGTGAACCTGAAAAAGTCAACCAAGTCAAGTATCGGGCCACACCCAAAGGTCCACGCACACGGAGGGAAAGTGTACCGGACAAAGAAAAAGACAAACCCGAGAACAAAGGTAACAATGATAGGCAATGTCTACGCTGTGGAAACCGACGACACAACACCCGAGGAGAGTGTCCAGCTATAGGAAGAAAGTGTGACTTCTGCAAGAAACCTGGACATTTTGCCAAAGTATGCTTTAAAAAGTTAGTCAACAGCATCAATGAGAAGCCCAGCCACAGTGATACCGACGAAACAGAGAGTGATGAACGTGTTGCGAAAATAGGCGAAACGATACCAGGAACATTAGAACAAAACTGTCACACAGACAATGCAACCGTTGAGTATGGCCAGGCTACATCAGATGATCAGATTTTTAGAATCGGGATACGACCAGCTCTGGTTAAATTAACAATGAACGGCCACGAAGTAACATGGCAACCTGACACAGGCGCCACCAGAGACATCATGGATGAACGACAACTAAGAGAATACGAGAAAGAAACTGGAGTAAAGGTGACTCTTGTGCCATCTCCAATCAAGTTGTTTGCATATGGCAGCAGCCGAAGTCTTGACCTGCTTGGTCAGTTTACAGCCGAACTACGTGCTGGGGAGAACAGTATGGAGTCAACCATCATCGTCACAAAGGAAGCATCATCCTACCCACTCCTATCGGAAACCTCACTAAGAAAACTAAGACTTGTCAAGTACAACGAGAAATTTCTTATCCGACAGATTACTGAAAACTGCGACTTCACCAACATAGCGAAGAACGTGCGGCCCAATGTGCGAGAGATTCTGGAGAACCACAGTGACGTTTTTCAACCACGTATCGGGAAGGTTGCTGACAGGCAAGTGACCATACTGACGGATGAGACAGTCACCCCAGTCATTCAAAAGCCAAGGCGCACACCATACAACCTTGCAGCGAAAGCAGAAGCAAAGATCGCATATCTACTAAGGGAAGATATAATCGAGAAAGTCCCAGACAACGAAGCACGCAGTTGGGTCAGCCCAACAGTCATCGCCCCAAAGCCCAACTCGGATCAGATCCGACTATGTGTGGATATGAGGATGGCGAACAAGGCTATCCTCCGCCCATACACACAGCTACCCACGATGGAGGATGTGATCAATAAGTTTCAAGGTGCAAAGAGATTCTCTAAACTGGACCTACGCGAAGCATACCATCAGTTTGAACTCACTCCAGAGTCACGCAAAATCACGACTTTCTACGGGCCCGATGGACTATATCGTTATAAACGATTGAATTATGGTACGAAGTCAGCGCAGGACATCCTACAGAACGAAATGCAACGCATCCTTGCAGGCATCCCCAACCAGATCAACATCGCAGACGACATCCTAATCGCTGGGTCCATTAAAGAACATGACGAAGCGCTGGAGCTTGTCCTAACAAGGCTTCGAAACCACGACATGACTGCCAATACCCAGAAATGCCAGTTCGACGTCGAAGAAACACCATTTGTTGGAATGATTTTTGGCAAAGACGGTATCAAGCCCAACCCGAGGAAAGTAGAAGCCCTTCACTTTGCCGGACCACCACAGAGTAAAGAAGAGCTCCGATCACTTCTGGGCATGACGGGCTTCAGCGAAAGATTCATACCCAGTTATGCCAAAATCACAGCACCCTTGCGGGAACTGCTGAGAGGTACATGGAGCTGGGAAGAGAAACATCAACCGGCGTTTGAAGAGCTACAGCAAGCGTTACAAGAAGATATGATATTGCAGCCATACGAGATCGGTCGAGAAACGCAACTGGTGGTAGACGCAAGCCTCGGCGGTCTTGGAGCCGTCCTTCTGCAGAGAAGATCGACCGCCGAAGGCTTCCGACCTGTAGTATTCAAATCACGAAGTCTTAACCCACCAGAATCCAATTACTCAACTACCGAAAGAGAAGCACTGGCTATCAGATGGGGTATCAAAAAGCTGAGGAAGTACCTCTTGGGAGCACCACAGTTCAAAGTGATCACAGACCACAAACCGCTACAAGCGATGTTTAAGAAAACCGCTGGTGACTTGCCCCCTCGCATTGAAAAGTTCATCATGGACGTGCAGGAGTATGAGTATGTTGTGGAGAATCGACCAGGAAAAACGAACATCGCAGATTATCTGTCCAGACACCCAAAGACACAAACAGGCAACAGCAATGCACAAGCAGTGGATGAATTTGCTAGGACCATAGTTGAGACAGAAAGCGCTATGAAAATTGATGACCCCGCAGCAGTTACCATACAAGACATCCGAGAAGAAACACATCGGAGCTCAACCCTTATAAAACTCCAGCAAACCATCCAAACAGGGAAGAACGAAAACGACGCTGAAATCTCAGCCTATATGACAGAAGAAATAAAACACGACCTACATGTCGTAGACGGAGTAATTTACCGCGGGAAACGAATTATCGTACCGGAAACCCTGCAACATAGAATCATCGAATTAGGGCACGAAGGCCACCAGGGAATGAGCAAAACAAAATCATTCATCCGACAGCTCTGTTGGTTTCCTGGACTTGATGCCAAAGTGGAACGCCAAATCAAAGAATGCCTTGCATGTCAAGCAACACAACCGAGCCGACAACACGAACCAATTAAAGCGTCCAATCTACCAGAAGGACCATGGCAGTTTATTGAAATGGACTTTCAAGGACCATACCCCAATAGAGAATACATATTTGTAATGATTGACAGATACAGTCACTGGCCCGAGATTGCATTCTTCAAGAAACCACCAACCGCGAAAACCACCATCCGTGCGATGCAAACAATCCTCGCTAACAAGGGTATACCTGCTGTGTGCCAATCGGATAATGGCCAACTGTTCCAGTCAGCGGATATCAAGGCCTTTGCTTCCACACAAGGATTTATTCTCAAACATATAACACCGGAATGGCCACGAGCAAATGGAACAGTAGAACGATTTAACCGTTCCATGAAAGAGGCCATACAGGCAGGGCACATTGAAGGAAAATCGATGCGAGATTCAGCCATGGCCTTCCTTCAGTCTTACCGAGCAAGCCCGCACACGACCACAAAGAAAAGCCCGTTCGCAGCTATGCACGGAGGAAGAGAGATGATAACAAAACTACTGGCAGACACATACCATGATGATGTCGTCGACCGAGAACAAGTAGAAGAAATGAAGGCCAAAATGATTTCCAAAGATACTGGTGCTAAGGAGCATCGCCTAAAGATTGGTGACCAGGTTGTCGTGATGCAGAAACCAAAGAATAAACTCTCCACAGTGTTTAACCCAATGCCCCTGACAGTTACAAGCATCAAAGGATCGATGATAACTGCCAGCAAGAAGGACTGGACGGTAACAAGAGATGCCTCAAAGTTTCGCAAGTTATATGGAAGTTTAACTACAAACAACGCCAAGTGTGACGGGGGAAAGATACAGAAGCCAGAAAAGGATAAAATCGAACAATCCGACCTTGAGGAACCCGATGAAGATGAAATCGGTTATGAAACGGTAGATATCGAGCAGGATGAGGAAGAAGTACCTGGCGATAATACAGTACCGCACATAACTAGGCCAGAACGTACCAGACAACCACCAGCGTGGCTTGACGATTATGAGACATAAACACTCAAGGATTTAACATTTAAGAACGATAGGACTATTAGCAATTGATATTATGTTATTATCATTCAGAACTTATGGGTGATTAGTTAGAATAAGTTACGGAACTTCGGTACTTCAATGTAAGGGAGAGATGTGGTATCCACGTGAACACCTTATGACCGATGGGTTTTAGTGAAGGGGGATGTATGTGTAACAGAAAGCCAATGCAATAAATGTATGAGTTTCAATGATTGCTACACAATGCTACAAGTCTACTACTTTGTTTTGCAGTGCTCGGCCAAGCAAAAAGACATGGAGGACGAAACGATATTTTTTTTATATCTTGACTGTTTCATCGATAATTTTGAAGAACGTTTTTTCATTTTTATTTCCGACATGGCCTGTGCAGATCACTGCCTTACTAATGTGCTTTATGAGGAGAAAGCTGGTCAGGAATGAAAATTATTTTGAAGCTTTAGTTCCACGATACCAACTAGACGAATTCAGAAGTCACTTTCGTCTCGAAAGGCGGACTTTTGAGGCTCTTGTAGTTATCATTGTTCAGACAGGGTATCTTCCGTTGCCAAGTATGTCCAGACGTCCAGTTATCGATCCAGCAAAGCATGTTTTAGTTGCACTAAGGATGTTGGCTACTCCTGAACGCCACCAAAGTGTTGCTGATAGGTTCAACATTACCCTCAGCAGTGCCCATATGTGCTTACACAGAGTCTGTAATGCTCTGGTCAGCGTGAGAAAAAATTTTATCATTTGGCCAGAAGGTAAGACACTTTTAATTTTTATCTAATTGTTATTTATGCATTCTTGTGTCTAACTGCTACACATAACTTGGTCATGGTGTGATAAACAATTTTATGGTTGACCAATGAAGGTGTCTTCTTTAATGACATTCTATCTTTCTTATTTTATGATATATTTTAGGTGCCAAAGTCAATGAAATTGAACAAGCATTTGAAGAAACAAGAGGATTTCCCCATGTTGTTGGTGCAATAGATGGGACGCACATAAAAATAAGAACACCATCCGATTACTCTGATAGCTACCTTAACAGAAAAATATCCCATTCAATGCTTTTGCAGGTGCCCATACACATTTAGTGGTATTTTTATATTTTACATGTTGTAAAGTAAAACAGAGAAAAGTGCGATATTGCAACATGATATGACAGTGAATAAATGGCTACAGTGAAGTACCTTAATTGCACACACACACCCCTTGACTTGATGCAGTGTTTAAAACTTAATAGAAATTGCTGTTATATTTTCATAGGGAGTTTGTGCTCCAGACCTTACATTCACAGATATCTACGCCGGTTGTCCTGGATCAGTACATGATTCTTGAGTACTTCACAATTCTCCTTTGTTTGCAGAAACATTGGAAAATCACCAAAGGATGTTTTCTGGAGATGCACATCTCATTGGAGACTCAGGTTACCCCTTGTTAAGGTACACAAACTTTTTTGTTTTTTATATTACAAACTCAGTGTAATACTTTAATAACTACAATAAAAATACTCCAAAGACAGCAGCAACTTTGATAGTAAATTTATGTTTAGGTGGCTTATGGTTCCGTACAAGGACAATGGCCATTTGACAGCAGCGCAAAGGGCATATAATTTTAAACTGCCTTCGACTAGACAAGTCACTGAGTGACCGTTTGGCCTGTTGAAGGGGAGATGGAGAAAATTGTTCTACTTGGTGTTACGCATTACGCGTAGTGACTATACTGACATTTGATACCCTAGACTTAATAGTATTGCACCACATTCGCGCAATACTATGTAGTTTGCTTGGTTATTGCACCACACTCGTGCAATACTAGTTTGCTTGCTTATTGCACCACTCTCGCGCAACACTAGTTACGTAGTAGGACAAATATAGCTTTAAGCCTTGCCTATATAAGAGAGCATTGCTATTAGTT
>JAODVM010413831.1:0-46413 GCA_025400095.1 Phenganax marumi
GGGAAAAATTCGTCAACAAAATTGTTGATTTGCCCGTCATTTGGTCAAAAAACCACGTGATTGCAAACAACCTATTATGCGATTGATATTAATTGTTTTTTGTTCTCCTATTAGAACAAGACGGAAAGGCGTTTTACATCGAAGAATACCCACTGCAGTTACTTCCAGAAATACAACGTAAGATTACATTTCTCTTCAATAATTTTCTCAATAAAAAGACGGAAATTTTCAAAAGGTTTTTTTATTGGTAGGTTACACGGGACTACCCGCAGGACCGCTGCTCGTTATCAACTTGGAGTATGGCAAAAGTTTCTCTGGCGCTGGGTACATTGCGTTACATTACAGGGCCTATGTTAGTGTGCAGTATTGCACACTTTGTGCAGTATTGAATAAAATGTGTGCAGTATTGAACTTGGACGTTTTGAAGTTTGAAATTAGGTGTGCTGAATAAGCAAGGTAGATGAAATATAAAGTCGAACATTCCAAATGACTTTGCAACAAAACTGGTAATGGCAGAAACAAAGATTGGCCAAACAATTTTTCAGGCACCCTGTATGTTGTCAACATGCTCTACATAAAAACATAGGAATTCACAGATGACGTCACACCGCACGTCATTGATGAAATGTACTCTGAAGTGTGCACTATTGCAATTCCGTTAGAATAGGCCCTGTTACATTATTTTCTTTTTGAGCATGGTTAATAAACGATGGCAAATTTAGTAATTTGATTTGTTCTCTTTGTGATACAGAAAAGATCCTTTCAAAGAAGATCGTGCCACAGGGGACCCCGCTGATGCACACAATTCAAATTTCCTTCATCCTGTTATATACTTTTATCGCAATCCAGCAATTGGTAAGCGCAGTTTCTTTTATTTGGAAACTACTACTAATCCTAGATGGCAAAAGATTCTTGTGCTCCAAATCTGCTCAAAGATGAGACAATCCACTTAGGCTAACTCTACCATTATGATTCTTGCAGTGTAACTAGTTGTAAATATGTTAGACAGTTGCGATCATCGATCTCCACCTCTTTATGATCATAAGTATTGCCCAGAGATTTGCTGATATTTGCCTTCAATTTTAAGAATTAGTTGGTGGTTCAAAACTTCCTAAACCAGATCGGATTCACCACGTCGTCGAAGATTTTCTAACAAACTGGTGAGTTATGAGGCAAACTAACTCTCCTTAAAGAGATATACACCTGTTTCTAAACAGATTACAAGATGTTTTGTAAAAGCGCTTCATTAGTATTGATCAGTAAACATTTTACTAAATATGTGTATAAATATATTCTTCTACCATTTAGGATGGCTCCAAGTTCACATATCATTCCGTTAAGACGATTCCTTGAAAATGTCGCGGAAAAAGATTTAAGAAACTTCTTTGCTCAAAGTTGTTTTAAGGTTGGTAAAGAACTCTAGAGTTGTGCATTGCTACAGCTGTGGTCTAATTTCTGCCAAAATCATAAAGTTTTATAAATCATGCTTTTCCGATCTCACATGACCTTCTCGGACAAGTACATCGATTGGTAATATCTTAAAGAAACTTGAGACAGTTTGAAAATCGCGAAAAAATTTCTCGGTGGACTCTTTCGTTGATAACATAAAATTTTCAAATTTTTTAAAACATGTGTGTCTATGATCCAAAAATAACTTTTTTGTGCAAATCTATCAATTGGAAATGTCTGGGGCATAGTTTGGATACACTTGAAGTCTTTGGAGAAGTTTCTAGACATGGAAGAGGTAAAGTTTTGAACTTCTTAAACTATAACTTTTTCTATGTTGTTTTCTAGCTTGCAATGACGCATGCTACCCTGCCTCTGACATGTCAGGACCATTATCTTAAAGGCTCTGGACTCGTTGCCTCGCCGGACGTGATCTCTCTAGCTCAATCCAAGCACGTACTTTCCTACTAGCACATTTTCATTCATGCACAGTTTCTTAGCGCTCGTTTATATTTATTAGATAACTTGTACAGTTGGTCACTTTCGCTTGAGTTTATGGAACAAGACAGAGAACGTGTCACCTCTCTGCATATTTACATTGGTTCTTAACTTTGCTTTTATCAATTCCATTGACTAGAGCAACGGTAACTAAGGTGTTTAAATAGCTATGGCTTTGAATATTTTCGTAGCGAAACAAATAAAGAGCATAGAGCATATTTTAAAGTTAAATTATAGAAAGATTGTACATAGAGTCATACGTTTCAAAACTGTGAGTCGCGCAATGTCATCTAGAGTTGGTTGTATTTAATAAAGCAAGCAAAACTGCCTCCATTGACTTATATTTTAATTCTCTTTAGCGCAGTGGGTTACAAAGGTTCAGCGTTAGAAAGGAGTTCTATGGCAGTACTTGTGACGAAAATAACCCTATTTTGTTTTTCTTTCCTTGAATGCAAACTCTTTAAAGCTCGAGCAAGTTTTTATTCTCTTCTGTGTTGAAAAGGCAACTTTTTAAAGGTAAAACAAAGATTAATTGGATTTAGTTTGCTTTTTGCGCGCAAGAAGATTCCTCGATGTGATTGGCTGCAAGTATTGTCGTATAAAAACAAGCTGTCAATCATTTATTTGATGTTTTGACAATTAAGGGCCCCATGAGTGAATTTGCAAATGGCGGTGACGGAACAAGTTTGGTTATTTGAAGATGCGATGAAATTGTACTTCTTTGATGAAAAAAAGCATTTGGTAAGCTTAATAGCGAATTGAACTGTCGAAGAAAACAACTATTTGTTTTTTGGTAACGTTTAACAACGAAATATGCGCGAAATTTAACTTTGTTGTGCATTTATATTTTAGGTCAATATAAAACAAGAACCTCAAAGCGACGTTCTAGTTGTTTAATATGCAAAGTAGGTGTTGTGTTAACGTCTTTCTTGTGTTTATTTTATCAACTTTTCATTCTTATTAGTGTAGTAAATTGCTTTGTATCTTGTTTATTCATTAATCAGCTGCCAATTCATTCATGAAGCGGTCAATATGCGAAAGGAAGTGGTTGCGTTAGAAATAGTCTGTCATCATTTTGTAAATTTGTGTACAACCAAGCAAGTTGGTGAAAACCGCGGTGCGTAGTTTTGATATTCATGGCAAAATACGTTATGAAACAACGTAGAAGTATATTGCGGGTTAAATTTGTAAGATTTAGCTGTCACTACCCTTTTGAAAGGCAGAAACGGTGGAAAATTTGAAGCGCGGGAAAGCGCTTCGTGTTTAAATTTGTCGAGCGAATTTCAGTTCGACCACGTAAAGCAATACGAAAGCAAACTAGGACTCTGTTGTGTTTGTGACCTACAGAAACTGCTGTTAAACCTCTCAATACTGTTAAACTTTGTAAAGAACACATGAATTCGTTTAAAATTGAAGATTAACGGCGAAAACTTAATGAAAGTGTTAGAATATGTTGCGATGTATGTTTGGCCCACGCGCGTTCGACACGTGGAAATTCTGGGCGCGTTTGTCAGCAAGCTCATATATTTTTTAAAAAAAACCCAGCATTCTGGGCTAGTCCGTGGTTTATTTAAAGTGCAAACGAATGCTTTGGTGTGATTATAGACATTCTGCAGTTTTATGTCAAATAGATGGTGTATTGCATCACTGAAGATTTACTTTGAGTACTAAGTCACGTGTTACGAGCAATTATGGTATTACTTAGTTGTTCTACATTGTTTTTAATGGAATCTAAGGCAATTTAAGCAAAATTCGAGCACTATAAGATGTAATTCTATCAAGCTAAGTTCACTCTTCGTATCAAGTCAGTTTCTTGTTAGAATTCCATCTTCCGCTGACCAATTCATGCTGCGCAATTACGGGCCCAGTTTGCCTTGCGTGCCAGCTACTCATTCTGCGTTGATCTATACGATTTTAATCTTAATATTGGACATAAAAACACGTTGAACTTGGGTTGATTCTTCGCGGTTTACTTCAATGTTGTTGAAGTCGTTGTCCACAAAGATGAATCTTTTGGCCTTTAGTTCATTCGTGTTTCCAAGTTGAGCGTCCAAAACTGCTCGCAGTTCCTTCAAATTTCCTTCGGGGTTCACTTTCACCTCGCCCAGATGTTGGAACATGTAACCGCTGTTCGGTGTGACCAAATTGACATAGAAATTACGGAATTGAGCGCCTGGACAGTAGAGAAAACACGGCGATGAGGCTTCGTGATGTTTAAGAGCTAGGGCAAGCTTGAACCTCACTGAGTAGCAATGCGCCCCAGTGGGGGGACTTAATTGGTTACTCTGCGTAACGTCAGATAAATGTACGCTTCAGAGTCTTGAAACTAACATTTTGTCAAAGGGCAAAGCGTGAAACGCAAGGCTAAGATACCTACTTCCATACTCAGAATGGACAGATGTTACTGTACTTAATGATCCGTCAAATACAGGATTCAATTTCGCAGACCTTCCACCCACAGATGTCGTCCTCTCGTATCCTCCTGACGAATCATAGTAAGCACTGCTCAAAGCTGCCGGATTCAACCTAAATTATAAAAAAAAACTTCTCAATTTCTACCAATAATATTAAGTAATGACATAGTGCTGGCAAAGAGGAATTAATTGATCAACGTTCGAGAGCCTTCCCATTTCCTATTTGATTGCTTTGACATTCTTACTTCTCACAACTGTTCCTTGATCCTTGTGGGCTTTCGTAGTTGCTCAGTTTACGTTGTGGCGAACTGGGTATCGACACTGAATTGTAGAAATCTAGTGTGGAGCTTCCTGCGAACCGCTGACTTCGGGCTGATAACCCAGAAGGGCCGATTTTGGACGGAGGTCTGGAACTTGTTGGGTTAAGGCCTCTGAAAGCTGTGCGCGCTTGAGTCGTCTCAGAAATTGGACGAAGTACATCATGGCTGCTGCTCTAAGAACGCAAAATACCAAAACATACTTTACACGTTCATATTTCAAATCCACAAATAAGTTGGTAGCCAAATATTGCTTTGTTTTATGAAACCTTGATAAGTTGTAAATAATGATCGCTCTGTTATTTAATGTTTGTATTCATTATATACCAGTACTGGTATTTTTTGTCATGAATAAAATATTATTATTATTTCTGTGTCCAATTTTTAAAGAATTAAACGGTTATATTGGTTGAAATTCATCTAATGTTAGATTAAAAGCAAATAACAAGTGGCGACATTAACGCGCATTACGGCGCAACTTACTCGCGAATGTCTCATCACTGTTGGCCTTTGAGCATTGGATAGACTTGGTTCCGTTCTTCGCCTCCCTTGTCTTGCAGGCCTGTGGCTATACATGGAGCTAGGAGGTGGTCCACTCTTGTAGGAGGGTGGTGGCTCATGCTTGGGTAAATATCCTGTTGAGTAGATGTCCGATGGTTTTATTCTATTGGAAGTGTTCTTGGAGTAACAAAGAAGAACTACTGCTGCCACTACGCCAAGTAGTAGCACTGAACCTGCCACTGATCCGATAATGATTGGTAGCTGGAGCGAGAAAGAAAGTATGGTTGATATCTGCTAAATACTATTTGAGATTCATTACAATGACTTACCGTGTTAGAGCTGTCATCGTTATTGTTCCCTGGCAGTAAATAAGTTTTTCCTTCAGATTTCAAATCAGTTGACGTGATTGTCGTTCCATTGTAATCCAGTTGTAGCCCACCAGGAGAGCTTACATCCGTAGCAATTCGATTCAACACTTCAGTCTGCTTCGATTGCTTGGTAATCATCTCAAAACTCACTATAATGCTTCCTTTTCGTACGCTGAAATGAACAAATATTGCATCGGGATACTTCTCCGTTAGTTTTGCTTTAACTTCGGCGATGAAATTTTCTTCATTCCCAAGGACAACTGTGTCATAGTCAACGCCTTCGAAAATTAGCTCCAACTCACTGACTATTTCAGGATCGCTCGAGGTATTGTCTGGCGTAAATAAAACTGTGATAGCGACTGCAACTTCGACCGATTTACGATCTACAATCGGTGCATTATCTTCGACTTTGACCAGCAGAGAGTACTCTTTCGCTGTCTTGTAATTTAAATTTTTCGTCAAACTAATCACACCTTAATGACAAAAAATAATTTTATAAACGAGTGCTCTATAATTCATCAATGATCTTTTAGTGTAGCTGCCCAGCTCTTGGCAGGGTTAGTGACTCGTGTAATACTGGATCCTCGATATGTCGACCAGAATGTATTGCTGTGTATTATCTATCATACCTGAAGTCTGATTGATAGTAAAATGCCCTCCGATATTTCCATCAGTTATCGAATACGTTAACTTCCCCGCTTCTCCAAAGTCTTGATCTCTACCAACTAATTGCAGCACTGGACTGTCAATTGGCGTATCCTCCCTTAATTCTTTGGAAGTTATCACACTCTCAATAGTTGGCGCAAATTCGTTCACCTCAATGACTTTTACGCTAACAATCGTTGTACTGGCTAATGATGGTGTTCCTTGGTCCTTGGCTTCTATTGTTAACATATACTGCGCGTCTTGCGCGTGGTTTTGAGTTTCCAGATCTAAAGACTGGCGTACTGTCACCGAACCGTTGTCTTGATTGATCTTAAAGAAATCTAAATCATTACCAGAAATTATAGAGTACTGTAGCACACCGTTCGGACCTGGATTAGGGTCAGTTGCGGGAACATTTACTACAAGTGTATTCACAGTTGCGTCTTCTTTAATAGTAACCTGATCTGGAATAGACTCAGAAAATACTGGTTCAGTATTATCCACGTATTTAACTTCAATATTCAACTGCATTGATGAGTTCTTTTGTGTTCCTTCGCTCGCTTGATCTGTTGCTGTGATTGTGATATTTACTCCGTTGGGAACTGCTGTATGGTCAAGTTCCTTTGCGATCCTGATTTTGCCATTATTTTCGTCAATAGTGAAATAACCGTCATTGTTTTGCGAAGCCATACTATATTTAAGTTCCCCATCAACGCCGTAATCTTGATCAGTAGCTTGAGCTGTGTACACTGTTTCATCCACGGGAGTATTATGAGCAAGTACTATATACTCGACAGTTTCATCAAACTCTGGTGTAAACTCATTCACGCCTGTGATTGTAATGCTCAAATAATCTGAAGTGGATCTTGGAGGGGTTCCTAAATCTGTAGCGGTTATTTTAAGAGTATAACTCAGTCCTTCTGCATGGGTCTCTTGCTCTAAGTCCAGTGATTTGGCAACCTGGATTTCTCCAGTTTCTGAATCCACTTTAAAGAATCCTAATGAATTCCCATCAGTAATGCTGTACGATATTTTAGCATTTTCACCAAGATCGTGGTCTCTCGCATTTACTGTCGTGATTGGGTCATCGAGCGACGCTTCTTCAGATACCTATTTTGGAAAAGAACAAACGTAATTGTTACCCTCCCCAAGCTTTTTGTGTACTAGCGTTTTCAGGGGTCTATCGAAGCTTTCACTCAACAGAACATTCTAATCAACTAGTTAACTGACCAATTAACTAACTCATTATCTGTCTGATAAACAATTTAATCGTCTAGTAAACCAACCTCTTGTGGAGAGTCAAATTGAGTGAATACTGGATCTTCATCGTTAATATCTATGAGATCAATTGTCAGAATCATGGATGCTGTCTTGGCTTCTCCAATTTCAGGTTGATCTTCAGCTTTAATAGTCAACATTATTCCGTCTGGCATTGCTTCACGATCTAGACTCTTTACTACAGTTACCTGTCAATGAATGGAACACTTTTGTGCAGATCAACTGAATATTATAAGATTATACGATGGCCTTTCCTACTAAGTTTAACTCACCAAAAACACGCAACGACGGCAAATACTCGTATTATTTCTTTCAATTGAGAGTGCATCAAACTACGTAATCTTTTCTGCCTGCTTCTATCTTTCAAAATAGATTTCTATCTTGAAATTAGCCCTTCAAGTAATGTCTTTGTAAAACTAAGATAAATACCTTTCCATCCCCGGAGTTTATATCAAAATATCCAGCGTGGCTTTCTGATATGATGGAATAGAGAATCTCTCCAGCTTTGCCAAAGTCATCATCCGTAGCTACTGCTGTGTAGACTTCTGCTAGTGCATCAATACCTTCACTAATTTCCATCGTGTCACTGGTATCTGCAAACTCCGGAGTGAACTCATTCTCTGATATAATTGTAATCTCGACTTCTTTTGTATTACTTAGAGGTGGTGTCCCGTTGTCTTCAGCTTGTATAGTCAACACGTACTTCAAGTTATGTGAATGTGATTGAGCATCTAAATCCAAAGACTGAGCAACTGTGATTTGTCCACCCTTCGAGTCAATATCAAAATATCCCAACGAGTTGCCACTAGTGATGGTGTAAACGATTTCGGCATTTTTGCCCAAGTCGGAGTCAGTCGCTCGTATCTTAACAATTTTATCTCCAATGGAAGCTAATTCCGAGACATCTTGAGGTAGTACCACTCCACTGAACATAGGCTTGTTATCGTTGTAGTCAGTGATATTAATATGAAGTAACATTGTCGAGTTCCTCCGGGTGCTCACATCTGCTTTATCTGTTACAAGGAGTATTAGATCAATTCCATTGGGGTATTCTTCACGATCAAGTAGACTCATTGTGGTAACAGATCCATTTCTCGAGTTCATTTCAAAGTATCCGGCATCATTGCCGGATGCAATTGAATACAACAATTCACCGTCTTGTCCATAATCTTGATCGGTGGCATTTGCTTGGTAGATTTTCGTCATAGCTGGCATCTCTTCTCCAATACTAACTGTATCTTCAACAGTCTTGAACTCTGGTGTGTATTCATTAACGCTTAAGACAGTTATGGTGAAAGTTTTCATTGCAGACAAACGCGGTGTACCATGATCTGTGGCGATAATCGTTAGAGGATACGACAGGGAAGTATCCTGAGATTCTAAATCGATAGACCTATTAAGTTTAATCTCTCCAGAACTTTCATCAATCTTGAAGAAACCCAAAGAGGTTCCTTCAACAAAACTGAACTCAACTTCCCCGTTTGGCCCAGGGTTTGCATCGATTACCTCAACTTTCAAAACAACTGAATCTATTTCGAGATCTTCGGGTACTTCAGTGTCCAACGAATCCGGGAAGATCGGAGCTGTATTTCCAACATAGATGACATTTATAGTTAAATCCATACTAGCGCTTCTGCTATTAGTTGGGTCTATCGGTTTATCTGTTGCAGTTATTGTAAGATTTATGCCATTTGGAGTTGCAACGAAGTCCAATTGTTTCGCCACAGAAATTTCACCAGTTTCAGAGTCAATTCGAAAGTAGTCTTCTCCGTTTTTGTCTTCAAGTGAAAACACAAATTCACCATCGGTGCTTTGATCATAGTCAGTAACCACAGGACTGTAGACTACAGTCAGTTTTGTTGTGTTTTCAGTGATTGAGAGACTATCGCTTGCTTTAGCAAACATAGGGTCGAACTCGTTCACTCCAGTGATTTGAATTGTTACGATAGTTTCGGAGGATAGTGATGGTGAGCCCTTGTCGCTAGCTTCTATGGTTATGAAGTACTTGAAGTTTGGGTCGTGGTGCCCGCTTTCTAAGTCCAACGATTGTTTGACCTGTAAAATGAAGAAAAAAACTTCTGTAGACACGAATGAAGGATCTTATCGACAATAAATAGAATGTGCAAATACACATCAATTGATGCTAGAGGTAGTTGCATGTTTTGCAAGATGTCCCGAACGAGTCTTTGCATAGGTAAATCTGGATGTACTTGGGATCTGCATCAGCTAGACTTTTAGTGCAATGAAGCAACATGCCGGAAGATTTACCTTTATTTCTCCAGTTTTTGCATCGACTTCAAACCGCTCATGTGTATTTCCAGCTGTGATTCGATACAAGACTTCAGCGTTCTTTCCTGCGTCTAAATCATTAGCTTGTACAGTTGCAATGATATCGCCTATATCTGCATCTTCGGATACATGCTGCTCTGGTAACTCTTCAGTAAACTCGGGAGCATTATCATTGTAATCTGTGACGGTGACATGAATAGCAATATAGTTGGTTTTAGCGTCGCCATAACTAGGCGAATCGGTTGCTAGAATGCTCAATGTTATGTTAAATACTGGTAATATCTCTCTGTCAAACTCTTGTATGAGTTTCACGTTGCCTGAGTTAGGATCAACTTCAAAATGTCCCGGGGGAGCTTCCTCCAATATGGAGTACTGAACAACGCCATCCGTTCCGTAATCAGCATCAGTAGCAGAGGCTTTGTAAACTTCAGTATCAGCACTCGTATTCTCTGGCAAGTAAAGGTAGTCTGTTAACTTCCCAAATTCTGGAGCAAACTCATTCTCATGTTTGATAGAAATTTGTACATCCATTGTGGTAGATCTTTGAGGTACTCCTTCATCGCTCGCCTTTATTGTTAAAGTGTAACTCAGACTACTAGGCGGATCATTTGATTCCAGATCTAAGGATTCCTTCACTTTTATCCATCCAGTTTTATCATCAATTTCAAAGAGGTCATCCTTGTTGCCATCTGTGATACTGTAACTGACGTCAGCATTCGTACCCAGGTCAGCATCTGTAGCCTGGACATGCACTATGTTGTCACCGACTGAAGCAGTTTCGTTTACCTCTTGCAGCGAAATCTGATCTATAAACTCTGGACTGTTGTCATTGACGTCAGTAATTTGTACACTAAGTTCCAAGATAGCAGTTTTTGGTAGTCCATCGATTGGTCTATCCATTGCTTGTACGGTAAGGCTTACACCCTTGGGGGTAATTTCTCTGTCTAACGCTTGAGCTAGGGTTATTTTTCCTGATGTAGAATCAATCTCGAAGTATCCTGTGGGATTTTGAGCGGTTATAGCATATGTCAGTTCACCGTCGGTTCCGTAGTCGAGATCTATCGCCACTGCTTCGTAGATTTCGGCATTCGTCGTAATATTCTCGGGTACTTCAATAGTATCGTTCAATTTTCCAAAGTCTGGTGTATACTCATTGGAAGGTATAATTATAATGTCTATATTTGTAGTATTTGTACGAGGTGGAGTACCACCATCACTAGCTGTTATTGTAATGGTATATTCAAGACTTGACAATGGGTCATCTCCATCTAAGTCCAACGATTTTTTCACTTTGATTTTTCCACTTTCAATCTCAAAGAGATTGTCGGCATTACCAGCAGTTATATCAAAACTTATCTCAGCATTTCGACCTGTATCACGATCCGTGGCTTCCACTTCGACTATGAAATAACCTACGGCTTCCGTTTCAGACACTTCTTGCACAGATATAACTCCAGAAAACTCAGGACTATTATCATTAGTATCGCCGACGAGTACATGAAGTATCATCGTACTTGCAGGCGCTGCTCCAGAGAAACCACGTGCTTCCACGGTCAAGTTGAAATTAGGCGTCATTTCACGATCCACTTCTTTGGCTAGGGATATCACACCCGTATCCACATCAATAGTGAAATATCCATCATCACCTGCTATCAAGTCATATAGGATTCGACCAAATTTACCAAAATCTCTATCATTTGCACTAGCTTGGTAAACAGTGCTATCTTTTGTAGCGTTTTCCCATATGGTAACCGAGTCCTCGGCTTGCTCGAATTCCGGGTGAAACTCATTGACGTTGATCACTGTAACAGTCATATTGTGCGGATGCGATGTAAGCGGCGGGTTACCTTTGTCTGTAGCTGTGAAAGCTAGAGTGACGGTGTGATTCTCTTTTCTTAGTAGGTCCAGGTCGATTGAGTCTAAAAGAATACAAAGGAAAATCTTTAATATCTTTAACTGAAGTTTGAGAAGTATCTCTTGCTGAGTAATTTTCATCAAAAACTTTCTTCGGAAAATGTTAGATTATTTTCACTTACCTTTCAGAGCAACATCGCCAGTGCTTGCATCAAGTGTAAAAAAGCCTTCGTCATTGCCTGCTAATATCTGAAAAGTAACTTCTGCATTTTGAGCCACGTCTGAGTCTATAGCTGTGAGAGTGGTCAGCACATCTCCAGTTGTGAAATTTTCTGGAATCACCACTAATGCTGGTCCAATTACTTCTGGCTGGTTATCATTGACATCCGTGACTGTTACCGTCAATCGACCATGCGTGTATTTCCTTCTTGGTGGCAAGGAACCATCGTAAACTGTCACTGTAAGGACATAACTTGCTGCTGTTTCTCTGTGAAAGTAGAAATGATAAATTAGCTTTGTAGCGTACGTTTGGATTCTGCGATTCTTCAGAAATTCTTTTTGGTTACAAGTGAAAAGAGTACATCAACTGTATTTTCTGGTTTAATAATGTACCTGTCAATTGACGCAGTAGTTGTGACAACTCCATTTGTGGCATTCACCATAAATTTCCGATCTTCATTTCCTCCAGTGATATTATAATACACTTTTCCTCGTATGCCTTCATCTTTATCAGTAGCCTCAATAGTAGACACAATAGTTCCAACATCAGCATCTTCTGGCAAGGATGAAGTGTATTGACCACTGCTTGGTGTGAATTCTGGTGCGTGTTCATTGGGTGTTACAACATCAAAAGTATGACTGACCTAAACGTAGCAGGTAGAAAATAAACTACTTTTGAAACAGTAACTGTAGCACCCTGCGTTATCAAGGTATCATTGCCCAATTTTTTCGTTGTTTTTCTGCTATTGTATATAAAATAGTCTCTGTGAAAGTAGACCAGTAGTGATCATATTGTTGCTGAAAAATATGCCTGACTAATATGTTCAGCAAACAACGTAATTTTTTTCGCAGGGTAGTTTATCATAAGCTTTACTGCCAACTGACCTTGTGGCCGTCATTGGATGTTACTTCTAATGTATAATCGTTTCCTAGTTTATCAATTTCTAAGTCAGTGAAGTTGCCAATAGCATCCTCTACGTGGACTGTGTGCGTGCCACTGAAGCTTGCTGCAGTTGGGTTTACAATCAACGCTACAGTCAAAGTCCAAGACGCTTTCCAAGGCAGAGCAATACGACCTAAGTAGATAGTTAGATAGTAGAGAGGCATAAACTACAATTGAATTAATTGTCAATTAAGCGTCTGATGGCTCCTGAAAATGTATGATATATCTAGCATGCTACTATTTACCTGTCCCAATATCTCGAACTTCAACAGCAAGTGAAAACGGTAGAGCAAGATCAGCTATGACATCTTGAACCAGAACCAAATAATATTCCCTTTCTTTCACTTCAATTGCATTTGAGTTTACTGCCAATGAGTGATAAGAAGATGGTGGTTCAGTTTCTACGCCGAACTGTAATATGGTTCCTGAACCCACATCACTGAGACCAATATCTGTGAAAGTTAACTGTCCTGATGACGGAATTTCCAGCCGAGTTTCGCCAAGTAGAGTGTTGTCACTTGTTGAAACTGTTGCATACCTAGTATGGAAATAATACATTGTTAAGATGAAAAGTACAAGGTCAAAACATCCTGGTATACAATTTCTGACACCATTGCCGCTACCCCGCCCTCCCAACAACTACAGTAAGACTGTAAGTGACGCTTACAGTTTGTTGCATAAGTTTCACCTAGATCTTAACCTACCAACCAGCTATACATGCAATCATTGATTGTTTGCTGATTAATCTCAATTCAATTTGAACCCTTACCAAGTGCATCCACGCCATCCTAGGTTGCCAGCGGCAACATGAGTGTGGTTATCACGTACTTCAATCATAGGCTGCACTCCACATGCCACTGTATCGTTACAATCAGCTGGCTGTCGTATCACCGCTAGGTATAGGACTCTGTCCGTGATATCAAACTTCTCACTAGTTATTACGCTTTGGTAACGTGACGAAGGCTCCGTTTTTGTCGCAACAGTTATTTTATAGTCTTGACCTGCTTTGTCAATGCTTAAATCTGTGAAACTTGCTATACCTTTGAAAAAAAGACAGCATAGACTTTCTAGCATCTTAGCTAGTTAGTTTTTATGCTGCTTGCTGGTTTGTTGGGTTGCTTGTTTTTTTATCTTCATAACGAGTAAATAAGATTGTTTGTCGGTAAGTGCGTTTTGTTGGTTCAATAGTTGTTTGAGTAGTTAACTGTCATCCTGCTAAACAAACTCTGCGCATGTCTAGTGAGAAGATAATAAGAATCTATAGACATACCTTCTTCAAATTCAACCACAGACGTTCCAGAGAGCTCGGCATCGTTGCTGGCTACCAAACTCGCACTTGCATACCAAGTACGGGTTTTCCATCCAGTATTACTCACCAAGTCTCCATTGGCAGCATCTCGAACTTCAACTTGGGGCTGTACGCTGATTGGAGCCATTTCACTTCCAACGCCGGGTTGAGTTTTAAAAGTGAAATACAACTCTCGTTCTGTCACATCAAAAGGTTGTGAAGATGTTTGGAAATTTGCTGCATTAGGCTTTGAAATATGAAAATCCAAGATGTACCCAGTTCCATTACGTGAAATGCTCAACTCTGTAAAGTTAGCCCAACCATGCTTGAATTTCACTGTACTGTTTCCTAGGATAGTAGCTTTGGGGTCTCCCGTTCCTGGTCTGATCACGGTCGTGACAACCCAAGCACCTATCTCTCCATAACCAACGCTATTAACTTGTTCATCTTGAGAGAATTGAAAAATCGTAATGTAAATTATTTTTAAAAAAAACTATCCTTTTAGCAGCAAGAGAGTAGCCTAGACGAGTGAAACGTCTGTCGTTGTGGAGAGCAAAGTGTATAAGTAGGCCACATTTGTCTGCATGGCCAGTGAGTGGGTTAACGAATGACAAGAATAACTAGCAGATGACTAGAAGAACTGAAGGATATTTTGAGTGTTTGTCTGTATTTCATACAGCGGTCTCATAAATGTCTAAAAGTTACCTTTGGCATCCAACATCCAAAGTTTAGGTTGAACTCCAAATGGAACAGTCTCGTTTGCGTCTTGAGGTTGAACCACAACAACAAGTTTTGAAGGTATTTGATAGACTTTTTCGACTCCTTCACTTGTTTGTTGCTGCAACTCATCATAACGTAGAGTGCCATTCTCGGTGATGTTAACATTTGCGACTAGAAAATTGGATTGGCTTTGTGTTAGTTTTGTGTTGTATATATCTTTTTTCTTAAAGTAGTCTGACAAAATTAGGAAACTGCTTGTAAGCTTTTCTTCTTTTCGTTGTATTCCTCAAACCTTTCAACCATCCTGCATCATCTATTTACATCATATTGTGGTTGTGTTATATATTTCAAATAATACAAGTGTGGCTCATGGGGGATCAGTCAAGAAAGGATCAGATGGCTTATGCACCTGATTCATTAGTAGCTCGTATTCCTCCTGTGGGATCGACTGGTTCTGGGATAGGTTCTGCCATAGCAAAGTTTTGAACACTGATGTTCAGAGATTTCGACAATCCTCCTGTCTGCACTTGATCCACAAGATTACTTGCAAGCTGCTCCAACTCTGCGAATGATGTCGCATTTGCAACTCCTGAAACAGAAAACATTTCAAGATTCACATTCTTAAATCAAATTTTCGATGTCCATGAACCTTGTATTCGTTAGGATAAACATATATACATATATGTCGTTTTTTGGAAGAAGCACTATGTTGAAATGACTGTTACAAATTCCAGTGAAAAACAAAGAATTTTTCTAGTTACAGATTGCTGTAAAGTCAGCATCACGTAATTTTCTATCACTCGTTTTTTTTTCTATCTAATTAACAACTTGGGTATCAATTGATTTTCCTCTATGAAGAGTAGTATGGCATACCATATAGTTCAAAACCAATGTACCTGTATAGTTCTGGGTGACGCCGCCTTCTACTGTCGTATTAGTCGCTGTACCATTATCAATGAGTTCTCCTTCATCATAGTCAATATTGGCTGCTGGAGGATCACCAATTTCAAAATCGACCACCATAGTATTGTCTGTAGATCTTCGTCTTCTTGCTCCACCTGCTCCAATTACATTCATGACACGAATTCTGGATTTATCAATCCCTAGCAGAGCTGCTAGGTTTTGAACTAAATTTTCTTCGAAGAAATCATCCACTGTGACAGGTGTCATTCCGAGACTAACCTACAAACATGCAGAATAGAGAGAGCATATTAGTGAAAGCTGTCGATGTCTCAAAGGCTTTTGTGTTTTGAGTTTCGTCTATGGTAGCACTGGATCAATAGAAGATTTTAAACTGGATCTCCGGGAAGAACTGTTTTCAACTGAATAGTTTTCGTCTTTAGTAAAACTAGATCAATGATAAGCAATCGCTCTTATCGTGCTGTTAGGATGAACAGTTTAGGAACTTGATTAAGTTTTGATACCACGAGATCTAACCTACCTGAATTACTGGAGATGTTCGTATATCAACAGGTTCAGAACCTCGTACAATAACATACAACAAGTTCGTGTCTCGATCCCAGTAATTTGCTCCACTGAAGCTGGACAGTTGTGGTTCAAACTGATCATCTGGCAACCCCGGATCTTTGCGTTTTAGTGTGAACTCCTCCCCTGATAATTTGGCATTAGTTGGATTGATATATACACCTGAAATGTATTGATAAGTTGATAAATTCAGTTGCTATTATATATGGGTGCTCGTGGAAATCCTGAGGTGGCTGCTGTGTGTACCTTTTCTATAGATGTCCAATCTCTGTGGAGTCTTGTAAAAGATCGCAAACCGTATCACTTTGTCGTTTTCTGCTAACAAGTGAAGTCTCATGTTTTGTGGGTTGGTGTTTGTGAAATGGACTGAGTAATTTCTGTGTGCAGCGACAATTCCATAGAAAGTTGAGATTCTTTCTTGGCAAGTGTATCCCAAACACCATCCATGATCTTGTGGGCCGTTAAGCAAGTTCACATAACTATCGCCAAGAATAGCGACTGGTGAGAGTCTCCTTGTTTCGGTATCTGCATCTAGACTTTCAATGATGGCCATTTGATGATCCATATCTGAACATTTGTAGGCATTCCAGTCTTCATTCCAAGTGCAGAAACCTTGATCTCCATCTCCACGGATAATTCCTTTGTTTGGAAGATACGTGCTGATATCGATCCGAGAGCCATCTGGGTTTGTTTGAGCAGTTTTGGGAATCCTGTAGTCACCTAGTAAAGTTTCAAGAAGGATTAGAACTTTTTGCAACAGGTACATGTATTTGAGATCTTGAAAATGTCAAACAAATGAATTTTTATCTGCCCGCAGAAGAATTTAAAACGAAACTTCCAGTTAATAAGCAGAAGTTTTTACAAGCTCATACGGAAAGGATGGACGTTGACATACTGGTGTAACGCAAGGATATGAGTCAAAGTTTTGGTGTTCATACCTAAGCCGAAACTGGGATCTCCATCCCATTCAAACTCAGCTTTCGGGATTACTGTATTCCCAGCTTCTCCAGTAAAACTGCCATCCACATCAGTGATCAATAATTGACGTCGTACATCGCAGTCCATATCAACACAATCTGAAGGATTCACCCATCTAAAACCAAACATTGTGAGATAAATCAATGGTTTATTGTCGCCTTTGTTTGCTTACCGCAACCGTTGTTCAGGACTTGCACATTACAAGAAGCCATTCAGTCTTCAAGACTTATTGGCTCGATTGAAAAGGAAGTAATGCTAT
Organism: Phenganax marumi; assembly: GCA_025400095.1. NCBI lineage: Eukaryota > Metazoa > Cnidaria > Anthozoa > Malacalcyonacea > Clavulariidae > Phenganax > Phenganax marumi. The sequence continues at coordinate 17,503 of JAODVM010413831.1, forward strand.
ACAGTGTAGTCAAACCCTAAATGGAGCAGTTTCTAAAAATGCAAGAGTCGAATGTGATGTCCTGCGGTGCAGTGGTTTGAGTTGTAGAGTCAGCTGTCAAGAACTAGTCGCACTCGGACGTGACTTACCTCAAAGTTGGCAATGTATAGAAAAGCAATGATTGTGGATCCGTGTTCGACTTTATTATACCTTCCATCGTGATGGGATGCATGATGTCACCAATAGTTGGATTCGTCATGATGGCGACATCACGTTGACCACTGCATGCTGTCTTAAACGAGTCGAATGTGACATTCATCACTTTGGTAATGCCATAAAGTGCCGGATAGGATTTCTGCGAGTCCCATCTTTTCGTTGGTCCCATTCCTCCCACGGACATGAAGCTTGGCATCAACAGACCAATGTTGCCACCTTGATGAAAACAGAACATTTGGTCATGGTGAAACAAATAGTAACTGTGTATAGAGAACGCTGGGTATGTATGGAGTCCTTGGTCTGGAAAAGTTGACTTGTTGCTGTTTAGGTGGAAGTTTAAGCCGGGATTTTTTTTCTTATAAAGGTACTATAAATATATTCGTTACAAATGTTCATAAAGACCTGATGGTGTTCTGGCAGCTCGTTGCTTCTTATTTACAATCCCAGTTGCTGGTTCGAGAGCATCGATGGTACAGTCCCAACTGGCTGTTCTGCCAATGAACACTGAGTCTTGAATGTGAATAAACTTGTCAGATGTTCTGTGAGATAATGCTGGTGGATCGTACACGACTCCATTGATGGAGTTCACATTGTCCACAAAGACATTGTCCTTGACAATCATTCGTGATTTGGTGTAAAAGAACAAGCCCCAGTCGTAGTTTTTCCACACCAAGAAGTTCGATACCATAGCGCATTTTGGTATACCCTGCTCGTAGTATATGGCGATGCCATGTAAAGCACCATGCACGGTGTTTCCACGCCATTTTGATGGTGAATTACCTGGAGTACCGCAAGGTTCACCATCAATGAGATAACCAACACGTTCGCTACCACCTGAAAGGAAAAGTCGTGGTAACAACTGAAACAAAGACGGGAGTGTTACTGTAGCAGTGTTCTTGTTCAGGTGATCTGGATGTAAAAAAGGTTATCCATTGGAGTTAGCGGTGCAGCTATGAATGATGAGTTGAAGCACATGATCAAAACTGTCGGCTGGATTGGCTTACTGTTGCGCTGTTCAGGGAAGTCGCGTAGATAAATAATTCAACTTTTTCCCCTGCCTTACCTACAGCGTTATTAATAAGGATGGCATTACGAGCAGATTCTGTTTCAAATGCTCCTGGCCAATGAATGTCAAACATAGCCTCTCGACCTTTGTACGTCGCGTAGGAAGCTGTATATACCACCAAGTTGTGGATAACTTCGTTTGCTTCTCCCCAAACTTTGATAGAAGCTTCAATCGTGAAGTAAACAACGTTATCCTGCACTAGAAGATCATTTGTACCAAAGATACCCAAAGCTGAATTAAAGTTGTAGTTAAAAGAGTTCCCTTTTACATAGCTTTCGTTTCTTTGTGTTGGTCCAACGTTCAGGAAAGCTAGGGCATATCTAAATCAAAATGCCAAGTTTAGTACAGAAACGCTTAATTGAAAAACTTTGAACAGACTGGAATGTATATTGAGTAAAGTGCGCTGGAGTGCATTGCTACTCAGTAGGGATCGCAGCACTTTGCAGTATTTGGGTTCCAGAGTACGCCCATAAGAGTACACATTTTTTGGAGACCTACTTATGTCAAATTGCACTGTTTGTAATATTGATACCTGGGATCATAAAAGTCGCTCCATCCTCGTTGGCCACAATGTTTAAACTCAACATTCTCAATCTTCGCTCGTCCAATGTACGTGTCATCACCAGCCTTTGTTCTTCCGACAATAACTCGGCACCCGAAGTCTTGAGTTGCAATCGATCCTTTGGGATTGTCCGCGCCCTCGATCCGCACGTTCCTGGTTAGCAGTCCGACTTCTCCAGCAAGCCTGTACTTGCGTCCATCCTCAAGGGTGTGTGAAATGCTCGTATGCTTATGCTGTAAAACGCTTTCAAGTCTTACAACGTTGTTGCTGACAGATGCAATCCTGACCACTTCAGCTCGACGAGCCTCGAATGTTGTTGAAGCTATGACTAGTTCATCTCCTACTTTCCAGTCGCCTGTTTTACCTATAAGTAATGGATACACTGGATTGGGCTTTGGAATGGAATGCCAAATATAACATGCTGAAACGTAATGCAATCACCTTGCAAACTTACGCTGTACTAGGGGCCATCAGCTAGCCAGTTAAGGATACAGAGGTACAAAACAATACACGGCAACATACCAGGGCAAACTAGCCGAGGACACATATACATACCCTGAGCAACCACATCGTCCAATTCAATAACATTCGCTCCAGCTTCCACTGTTTTACTTAGCCTTGTCCAGTATACATCACGAGGCACACCATGCATCTCAAGAGAGCCAAAAACACCGATAGCTTTGGAACCCACATTTGGACCATGGTTTAAAGGCAAGTCTGGTGAGTCCCAGTCTCCTTGAAGGGTGATAAGCACATTTCCAGGATGAGGGTCATCTTCAGTACCAATTATCAACTTGGCATTCTCTCCCATGATGAGTATCAGTGAAGCATTCAAGACATAATTTCGGCTATTTTCAAGTTCCAGTACTCCATGGATTATCAACCTATGTGAAAGAAACGAAGATTTAGATAAGATTCTCCAAGTACTGCACAAAACGTGTGAAGTATCAGACATACAACCTTTGGTTTTCTGGTTCAGCACTCTAACCACTGAGCTACGCAGTTGATCAGTCCATTAAACAATTTAATAAGCGTATGATATAAAACTTCTTAAGTGAGTGTGACCTACCTGTCAATAGCAGGGAACTCCGTATCTGCAACCATATGCCAGTCTGAACGAATTAACACGTCTTCGTTGTCTTTTGGTAAGACTCCCCCATAACCACCATATTCTTCAGAAGTTGGTGATTCTGGTCTATTCCAATCGGATGGTACCGACCACTTCAAGTTGTAGATTTCATCAGCTTCCTCTGGGGGTGGTGGGGTAGGAACTATGCATTTTAAGAAAAAGCAACGGTATACCTAAGAAAGAAACCATTTTAAGACTATTAAAGGAGTTGTACAATGACTACTAGGGCATTGTCTAATTTGCTCTCCTGTTGGATAATTCTAGCACAGTTATTCAAGCTGAAGGTGCTGTTTAGTCAGGAGTTTATCACTTGCAGAAAAGCTTACTTGATTTTCATTTTGAGTATTAATGCCTTACTTAAGGACTTCTAAACTGAGCAAGGCCACATAGCCTCTGGAAGATGTTGGAAATTAAGATTATTGTCAATGTGTAATATAAAATGGTGTATTGATGGAGTGCCCTTTGAAAATTAAGTTACAAATGTCAGACGTTCAGCCCTTCACCGTACTTACTTTCAAATGAATGCTTCTTGGCTTCGGGTTGTAGTTCTCCGTGATTTCATTATCCTTGCCACTGACTAAGTAGCTCAATGTCATGGTCTCTACGTTGTACCCCCAATCACCGTGATCTGCAGTTGCTAGTGGAACAGCATCAGACACGTTTTGTATGACGCCAGTGGTTGTGAAGAAGTCTGGTTCCTGCTTGAATTCATGCTCTATCCTAAGATTCCAAAAGATAAACACGATTGCAATCGGAAGAGAGACGAATTCGATCTAACATTCGGTGGCACAATTGGAGGATAAAAGATGACTTAGAAAGAATTATATTGTATAAAAAAAAATCTGCAGTTCTTAAATTGAAGACAGGAAGAGTGATTGACTGTTCAAATTCATTACAGTAATCTCCCAGGCAGATTATCAATAGATAAGAAGTGTGTCAAATGATGAAACTACACTTGGTTGAATCAACAGCAACAATCGAACATGGCACGTAGAAGGTTATTATTCATAGTACCTTATATAATCAGTTTGATTGAACTCGTAGAATGAAGCAGAGTACGTGATATTTGTTATTTGAGTATGGTTCTGGAAGGCTAATTTATAATCTTGTCCCAAGATGACAGTAGCTGTCCAGCCTTCAGGATGGGTCAACGCCTTTTCTTTCCATGGAACTGCATCTGTTCCATGTTTGTTTGTCAATAATGCGTCCATCGGGTTTAATGAAGAGGGTAGAGCTTCATTCCATGAGAATCTTCTGAAGTCTAAGGTAGCATCGCAAACACTCCCTGGCACAGCACCATAGCTGTGCTCAGGTTTCTGTGTACAAGCATCTGGTGGAAGATTTGCATTTGTTGGGACTAGACTTCCTCCCGGTATACCTAGATGAGGATGTGTGTGGTTGTAGAGATGTCTTTATCAATGACAGGAATTGGATATATTTATGATACTTGGTCATATTGTCGTTTACGTTAAATTACTTGATATATGTAGTATAGGTCTAGTCTCTCACTGATAACTTCAGAACAAGTTAACTATGCTTCAGGAACGAGTGATAGCTACCTGTCAAACTTCCGTCCAAATCTCTATAGACGCTCTCGTGTTTCCACTTAAAGCTTGTTTTGCGAGGTGAATTAATGAACTCTAGGTTGGAAAACTTCACTTCCCATCCACCTTGGAAAATTTTGCAATGCGCGCAGCCAGCCATCGCCGTACAAACATCACGGTCGAAGTTCACCAAAGCCACATTCTTCACCGTGAGTCGTGAGCTTTTAGGAAGCATCAAGCCATTCGCAGTGCAATTTCTGTTCGTAGAAATACGCAACGGTAGACCTTCTGACAACTCACTGTGTCCGACAATTATTGAATCTTTGATCATTGGTCCTCCCCAAGGCGGATCTTCACTGCTCGCGTCAATATATTCAATACCAGCCAAGTCGTTGTCCATCATTATGAAATCAATAAATCTAACTGCACCCAGTTGTACACCTAAATGAGTACAAAGTTTTGCATCTACCTGATGTGCCGTGATGTTTTTGTAAGATGATTTAGCAATAGTTAATGCCTGCGAAGATCCAGTGATTTTGATGTGAGATAGGTTATTGATAGTTGTATGTTACACTACTTGGTGGAATTCGTTTATAAATCTATTGCTTTGCAAAAGAACTAACATTACCTTCAGCGCCACGCATATTGTTGTATGCTAAGAGAGAGTGAAACTCGGCTGGCTCTGCAATTTTTGAATCACATGTGCCTCCCTTCTTTGGATGGTATATTGGGAAAATCCAGAGACCGTACCTCCCAAATGAATGTGCAGTATTGTTACGAAACTCAAGCATAAATACATTACGAGGACATACATCTGTGGTGAACGAGGGTCCATCGGGATGCTTAAACATCTGGTACCAAAATCCGAAATGACTTCCTCCCACAGCAACGTTGTGACTTACAGTGTTATTAGCGTTTGTAATCCAGTAAGAGGCTGGAGTCACATCCACGTTTAATGTTGAAGTTGAGGAGGTTACAAATATACCAAGATTATACCGAATAATGTTTCCAGTCTCTATGCCATCTTCCATAAAGAATGCATTCCCCTTGACGTTATAGAAGACATTTCGTTCAACAACAAGATTGTTGATGCCGTGCATAGTTACAGCTCTGTTATGTGAATGATGTATACTACATCCTCTCACATAAGATCCGTCAACATCACCACTGATATGGAAATGTATGGGATATCGTCCGATTCGAAAAGCCTGTCCAGCGTTTCGTACTTCGATGTGGTTAAAATGTGCAGTAACCATACCAGAACTCTTGACAGGAGCATGGACCATGATTTGTACTCCAAAGCCATCACTGTCTGGTTCGTCACCGAACTTGCCCTGAAAACAAGTTTGAGTTTGGAATTGTCCCGGCTCGAATGCTTTCGGACAAGCCTTGATCGTGCCGTTCCACTCGTCGTGTTCCGAACCTAAAGAGAGATAGCGGCAATCAACGCTTTAACTCTGAAGCTTTGGTTTGCACCTCATTTGCAATTCAAACCTTTCGTTCAAACTGTTTCACTTACCTTGTATGACAACGTTTCGTGTAAGCAAGCCAACCTCAGCTCGTGTTACAATCTCCTTACCCGCGAAGTTTTGTACAATGGAGATATGCTTGTACTTCAGTTCAGGGTGAACGCTAATCTTTTTCCCTCCCTCGGTCACAGCTGTGATAAGGAGCTCCTCATGTTCTCGGATATTCTTACCAGTGGGTGCAAGCACAATTTTGTCACCTGGCTTCCACGTGACCGCATCCTTGAGTTCCAGCTCGTTTTCACCAGGCTGTACTGTCTTCATGATTACTGTCCACGTGTGAGGGACGTGTTGGCCATGCAGACCCAAGTAGCCTTCTCTCAGACCAATACTCTTGGCACCGTATACTGGAATCTCCTTGGACCTGCATTAAATTATTGGCAAAAGATTTGGCACAGACAGAAATTTATAATTATCCGTGAAAATGGATAGTCCAAGAAATTGACTGTAGGAAAATGAGTGGCACGTGATTGAAGAATAAGACAGCTGTGAAAACTCTTTGAAGATGAGGTGCTTAAAGATAACGGTAATGTGGCAAATGCATGAGAGAGACTGTATGGAATCCATTCACATGGCGTTAATGCAAAGTAAAGCTACCTGACATGACCATGAAGAGTGATCGTCGCTTTATGTCTAAATGGTTCTTCCTCTGTGCCAACCATGAAGGAACCTCCATGTGTTAATAGGATGAAGTTACTACGAAGATGAATGTCTTTTTCGTCATCAAACATGAATGTTCCTCCTTTGATTAACAAGAAAGCCAGAACAGGTGTGTCCACATCTAGGACCATGGTCTGACCTTCTTCGATCACAACAAAATCACCTGCAAGACAGCAAAAAAAATAAACGGACGTTGCTATTAATCTCTTTCGACTCGATAGCTCATTTTTGTGGCGTCTACGAAAATGGAGAAAGGAAAACTTGTGCAAGAAAGAAGGCCGTTCGTGTTTATCAAAAGAAGAACAGAAATATTGGATCATGTATAAAGTAAGTGGAACTTGAGGCGACGACGGATTGGTTTTTGCTCCAAAAGACATGAACTTACCTTCAATTGGAGGATCTCGACCACCCCAAGTGTATTTCGATGACCAAACATCAACATAGTAAAAGTCAGCGTTTTCTTGCACTGCCGCACCATTCGTGCCAACCTCCACTCTCACCTTGGTTTTAATGGTTCTACGATGCTGGCCAGTAACACATTTTATTTCTGTTGCAGTGGCTGAAATCACCATACACATGGTACCATCTATAGTAACACTATTCAAGTTTTGTGTGGTACTGAAACCTGAACCAGTAATGATCAACTCTACACCGCCACCTGTACCACCTCGTGATGGTGATACACTAGTTATGGTTGATGTTAAAGCATCTATGTATGTATACCCTGATGGTAACGTCTTTGTCAAGTCGTTCTCTGGGTTAGTTATAACTACATCACAATTATCATCAGCTCCAGGAGCCGACTGTATTTTTCCTGGTACTTCACATTGAATCTCTTTATCAGAAACCTCATACTTCTCTGGTATATCGCAAGGTTTACCACAAATGCTGACCATGGCCCGTGGACTAAACCCAGAACCAGATATGGTTATTGTTAGGCCACCACCAAATCCGCTCTTATGAGGATTGACCATATCGATGTTTAGCTCGTATGTGAAATTTACACCAGTCGTCCCAAGACCTTTCCCAACAACATGAAGCATCAGAGGATAACTGCCTGCCTGTATTTCTACAAGCGTGCACTCTATGGAGTTCCCTGTACTTGAAGTCACTTCACACGAGGTGTCGCCAATGTGAACATGATTATTCAATATTTCTGTATCAAAACCAGATCCTTGGAGGGTAATACTATCACCAGAACGACCTTTGGTTGGCACTATACTGTTCACAATTGGTGTTGCTGAAGATTTAGTAGCGAAGAACGTAGAAAGTTGTGGAAATTGTACTCCATCACTTGTCACCATGATGGGAAACATGCCTACATTTTGTTTAGGTGTTTTACATCTTATGACTGAGGCACTGATTTCGTTGACTTCACAGATCGCATCGCCGCCAATAAGGACGACAGTTTCGCCTTCTGGATAAAAGCCATGACCGTCAATTGTAAGCAATAACCCACCGTTGATGCTTCCCTCAGTTGGCGAGAATCCTACGGTGGTGGGAAGAGAATATAGTTATGTGTTAGTTCTATATCTTACGTCGTCTGCTTGTACTTTGCATTCTTCTACACTACCTGTCAGTGCAGCTTGGCTTGTGACAGTTACTGGATTAGCAAATGTCGCATAGCCTTTGTTTCCTTTGATATGTACCACAGGTACGTGCTCTCCAACCGGTAATCCTGGTAACATACACGTAATTTTTGTCTCGTTCGCCGTCAAAACTTCACAAGTCACACCTCCTATCGTTACAGTGACATCAGTTTTGACATCACTCAAGCGTATACCAGTGAATGTCATCAGTGTATTGGGAGAATCCACCGTGACGGGATTTAGAGTGTCAATCCTGGGTGTTTGCTCGACTGAGTAACTGAATTGGCAATTAAACGAGTCTGTACATATCGCTCTGAATTCTTGGGTATCTCTAATGAAATCCAGTTCAACGGTTCTTACTAGTGTCTCAGTATCGGCTTCAAAAGATTGAGTTGTTATGCATTCAATTTGGGTGTACGATAACGTTTTTATCGCGCATACACTTTGACTAATATTGACAATCATTCCTTGAAGAAATCCTTGGCCAGTTAACACAATCTTGGTCCCTCCTGAATGCGAACCTGTGCTCGGAGAAATCGATGATAGCGATGTCACTAACTCGAAGGTGGTCGTTTTTTCTTCATCCGGAACGACAAGAGCTCGACCTTTGCCAGTTACTTCAACAAAAACTGGGACTTTAACCCAAGGCTGTGGTTCTTTCGATACATCTAATACACAATCCAACTCAGTCTCGCTACTTTTTTGCATTTGACAAGAGTATTCTCCAAACCATACAGTATTCTCTACATTAACTTGGCTAAACCCAGTGCCCGTGATAGTTATGGTATCCGTGCTTACACCGGAGGAAGGGGTCACACTTGTCACAGCTGGGGTGACGCATGTCGAGAAAGTGAAACTAAACTGAACACTATTTTGTGTTATCACTGCTGCCTCGTCGCATTTTTCGTCGAAATTCTCTTCTGCCACAGCACCTCCTAAGTTGTGTACAGCTGTATATTCTAAAAGGAAGAAGTTGATGTTAATAAAAAATTTTGTTAATAAAATGTCAATAAAATGTTAATAAAATGTTAATAAAATGTTAATAAATAATGTTAATAAAATGTTAATAAAATGTAATAAAATGTTAATGATGTTAATAAAAAAAAGTTTGATGTTAATAAAAAATAGATTGACCCAACAATTAACATTTCGCCACAATGAACTAGCTTTTAGTTATGAGAAGTGTTAGAGAGAGTTTTGTAGATTTTCCTAAGCTCTTCTGCAAGTGTTCACTGTGAATCTAGTTGATTTGTTTTTGAAAGAATTTTTTTCTACCATTTGTCTTTACATCAACATTCACAACGTTGCTCTGAGGCCTCTCGACAACCACCACTCCCTTCATATCCAAGATGTCATTTTCATCAAGATAACCACTCGAGTAATAATAAGTGCCAGGTTTCTTGAATTGGTGCATAAAGAATCCGGTTGCACTACGCTGGCTTATAAATCCTGTACCGTCATAGTCCGTGGATTGTTTGTCAGCAGTTTGCTGGACTCCATATTCCACTTCGACTGAAGATGGTGCTGCCCAACTCCACTAAATGTTGTAAAGAGAATGAATAAAATTATGAATGTAAATGTGGCCTATTAAGTCTTCGATGCTAGCGTTACGATACAGTGGTGCTAAAAACGGCGTTGGACTTTTCACACAGGTGATCGGAAATGACCATGACAAGTTTAAGTATAGATCTTTATTTCACCTTGACCGTATCACCAACTCCTACAGTAACCACAGCAGGGCTCCATGCATAACCGATGCCAAACTCTGAAAAGTTTTATAATGATTGTTGACTGTCTTAATATGTGTATGCTTTAGTGGAAATTTAACTTCATAGGACACAGAAGAAAGACGTACTTAAAACCTTCGTCCTGTCGCAGAAAAGCAGCTGATGTTGACAAATAACATGGACTAAACACTCAGCATTTGAAGGTGATATTACTCTAAAACAAGCACGACTCAAATGTGCAAACCTTCATGTCTTCCAGAATTATCGACCTCAACAATTCTTCCACTACTTGGTGTTCTGCATTTCATTTCATTCTCACTACTCTCAATCATTTCACACGGCAAATCGCCCAACATCACTGTGTTGTTAACTGTTTCATTGCTGAATCCTTTACCAGTGATCGTGATCAACGTTCCTCCGTTGAGTGAGCCTCGGTTTGGTGAAATGCTATTCACGGACAATTCATGTGTGAATATACCATTGGTACCTTCCAAAGATGCACGACCTGCGGAAACAGAAAAATGATTAAGAAGGAAATACTTCAGGAAGATGGAAACACGCATCTGACTGCGCGTTTTCGTTTGAAGAAATGTGGACTAGAGCCGTGTTCAGGAGGAAGCCTTGAGTAATGAAACTAAACCAAGGAATGGCAAAGATTGCCCCTCGACAATTCTTACCCTGTTTTTGGGTATCAACTACTACATTGACTTCTCCAGGGGGATTCCTCGGCACCACGCATGTCACCACAGTGCTTGACGCGGATTGAACTTCACAAGAATTTTCACCCATTCGTACGGTCACCTTATAAAAATATGATATAATGATGATGACGAGTAGGAAAAACATTCATGAAGTTACTGCAAGGGGTTTTGACAAAGATAGATATGCGCTATCTTTCTGTCGATCTAATCGGGATAGATAGAAGGATAGATGGTGTTGCATGTCGTTACCTGGCGGCATGAAATGAATTACTTGGCTATTTACAACTTTTCTGATGTATGCAGCAATCTGTTGACATATCTTAGCCCACCCTGTCAACTTTCTATGTTTTCCTGCTGTTGGAGATTGTGTTCTACGATTTTGTCATTTCCTTGGCACTTATCTGTTGTTGTTTTCGCGGTGAAACTTCGAAGGAATTAAGTAGTGTACCTCTTCTGTAGTTTCCGGGAAAGAAATGCCTGTGATGGTCAACACCACTCCTCCGTACGTCGGACCTCGTGTTGGATTGAGACTTGCAATTCGTGGTTGTATAGTGTCATCGTACGTGTAGCCATCATTGTAAGTATGATCACAGCCAAAACCTTGGCATCCTGACGATACAATGACGTCTACCTCACCTGCCACGCGCGGTCCGGTTGTACACGTTATCGTTGTCAGTTCTACGGAGTTCAGTTCACACTCTACACCTCCTATTGTCACCGAGAGTCTCTTGTCTGTTCCAAAGCCGAAACCTACACGTACATTGAACAGAGCAAGTATTGAGCGTCCAAATATGTATTGTAAGGGTTCCTTGCAAAATCTTTTATCTTGGAAATTGAACAAGTATTTTTGCTCACCAGTTATGGTAAGATGTGTACCCCCAGCAGTGCCTCCTTTTGATGGACTCACATCATTTATTCCAACTATAGTGACTATGAAATTGAATACATTGGAAATAGCGATCGGGTTAAAAGACGATCTGCGCCGTCGTTTGCTTGAAGGAGTTGCAAAGGCGGCATAGCCATTAGGAGTGTGCATGGCAAGGCCTTGTTCTCCCGGATTGACATTATCAGCTGAAACATAGAAATGCTGGTGTAAGATTGGGGCTAGCAGTGGAATAAGATGAGGACTAAGTTGAGATTAGATCGGGATTAACTTTTAGATTGGAATTAGGATTGGGATTACGATTTATATAATGATATCAGGATTAAGACACAGGCTTAACATGTGATTAAGATTAGGATTGAGATTGAAGTTGAGATTAAAATCTTTAAGGTTGAGATTAGTTTACAAACCTAGGACAAATACTATTTGGGTTGTACTGCTTGAAAGCACATTGCACTGTACGTTGCTTATGGTAACAGTGATGTCGTTGATGTTGTCGCTGAACCCAGTCCCTTTGACAGTAACCGTGCTTCCTGCTCCACCTGAGGTTGTATTTATGGCAGTGACTATCGGTGTTTGCTCTGCCAGATATTCATATGAACAATTTCCGCCCAGACAACTGGCTACCAAGTCGTTCACAGTTACCACAACCTAGACACATGTTTTGGTTGTATGGTAAAAAGAAAAATTCGTAGCTTAAAGCTTTCAAATATCTTGTACTCGCCCTTAAAAATCTAAAGGCATTCTACCTACCTGTGGTTCTAGCGACGTAATTCGCAAGAATTCAGCTGGAATTTGTCGGTAGAAGAGTCCACCTTCAGTAATTTCATTTTCTACTTGAACGTTATCCCCAGTTATTTTACTTGCGTTTACCGTTGTATCTGGCTGCTTGCCCGCCTTCGTATGCCATACTACCTTCCACCTGTAGTGATGACACTTTGGGTAGCCACTACTGATTTCCACTTCAATTTCTCCAACATCGAAATTTTCTTCCAGAAGCAATTTCATTTCTTCAGCGGTTGTGTTTAGTGGAACATCTAGAGACGAATTGAAATGGTAATAATTACAGAACTTCAGTACAGCCTAATGAAGCTTCCTAGTAGATTTTAATGTTGTGGAACGTGCTTTCTTTAGTGAATATTATTGTGATACGTTCTGATAGGGAGGTATTCAATTCGTGAAGACGTACTCAGGTGAATGAATGTCGTTAAAGTCTTTTCGAGTGATGTCCACACCAAGACAAACAAAGTAGTCTCTAATCTTATGTGAAACTTATTGTCGTTGATGAATATTTTGTATTTCACTACGACTGCCTTACCTGTAATGGTTTCATTATCAAACGTAATATCAAACGTTCCTTCCACAGGAGGACTAGCAGCGCTTGTACGTTCTGTGCTAACGCTCGCTTGGATATCTTCAAAGTTGAATACAGCTAGGTCTTCACCGTCTGTTCGTGGGATTCCTTCTATAGACAAGAGCGGGATACCTGTGCCACAGTCTGCTGGAGACATCTCCACTTGGAACGAAGTGTTTGACAACTTTTTTGTTTCAAATTTCTTAATGATATGACCATTAGGATAAGCTGCTACTTTTCTTTGCAAGACTAGGAAAGGATACATATTTTTTTAGCGTTACGCTATAAAGAAAATGTCAAAAATTGTTGAACTTTCTTGGGAGGGAAAAAGAAGAAGTTCTGTTGGTCCCTTTTAGTGATGGCCAGGCGAGTAGATTAAGTATAGTGATGTAACGTCATCTTGTTGGTAGAGGTACTTGGGTGAATCAATATTTCTATTATTATTATTATTATTATTATTATTATTATTATTATTATTATTATTATTATTATTATTATTATTATTAAAACACATTTATTGAGCGCAAATTATCATAAAAATGTTCAAATGCGCTGTAAAATGAGTTATACAAATACATAAATTATAAAACTATGTATGCATCAAGTTAAAATAAAAATAATTTCATATATCTTAAATATTATTAATTCTACGATCTAAAAAGGCCTGTCTAAAGGCCTAAAAATACGTCTCTTCTAGTTGTAGCCACACTATGATTTGGAGCAGTTGTGAAATATATATACTAGTTTAAACTCCTCTGTTAGGAATTGAATTAGAAGCCTTGTGATCCCGGTGCAGTGATTTGATCACTGAGCTATTTTATAAAATATCAGGCAAGCCGCAAGTTCACTGATATTTTACATGTCAATGTCTGTACGGTAGGCAAGCTGATCTCTTTACCTGAGACTGAGGAGCTTCCAATCCACACATCGTCAACCATTATCTCTTTGTTGATGTAGATGTCTTTAACATCCATCGGTGATCCTATCTGTCTTTGCGTCCAAATATCCGATTTTTGTGCGAGATCGTTCAGATTGACACACTCATATTGCCAGTTGTTGGTGCACTGAGACTCGTGATAAAGATTAATATGTGTCTCTTCTCCGTCTTTGTCCGTGTATTTCACGTAAACTCGCAAAGTTGCCACGTCTACTTCGCCTCTGAAAGCGTAACACACCTTGAAAAGACAAACAAAACTTTGTTTTTATTCGTTTGCTTGACATATCTTTAACTTTTCCCATGAAGTTTGTAATATTTCCTCTTGGAGTAACACTGGATCAAAAAGAGACAAGTGTTACCTGGATTTCGTGGGAGAACAGTGCAGGAATCATAAAGTATTTTACTGCTAATACAATCATACAAAACATTCATCTAGCCAAGTACTCCTCACGACTTCTACTACACAACAAACTTTACAAAGTCTACTTCATACCCTTGAATATTGTTGAAGATCAAATGTTCCTCCTTTTACACCAGGCTTTATAACCGTGAGGTCAGCAACGTATATAGCGTTAGGATATATTAAAGCTTGTCGACCGCAATGAGGAGCTTCGTCTGAAACTCTGTCTCCTTGTTCATAACCGTCTTTATCGCCTTCGTAATCTTGGTAAAAATATGCCGACTCTGCGGGAAAGAACAAGGTACACCATTGTCATAAATTGTGAATTCTGGAAACTACAGCAATTCTGACAGTCTTCGATCTTAAGTTGGTTCTCAAAACTGAACTGCACTTAAACGCCTTCACCCTATGACGAAAATGATCGTCTACAGTCAGCTAGAATAAATCAACGAAATTCACGGCGTGTAGAAAAGTGTTGTTAGAGGAGCAGGCCTCGTTTGTACGGAGCCTGTTTGGGTTGAACGGTGGATAAGTCAAAATTTCGAAACCCTCCTACACATCTTCTAAAACTCTCCAATCACATCTTATGTGGTAAGACTATGAGTACAAAATTATTGTGTTCAGTAAAAATCTTTTAATTGCGTGATTCAAGAAATACATAAATATATGATTTCTATGTTGAACTTATCTACCATCTAAGCTAAACGACACATTCAGGGGAATATGGACACTTCCCTACAAATTATATATAGTCACCTGTGTCTGCGGAAAACTGGCATTCAGTTGAGAAGAGTTGTGTAAAGACACTGTGTAGTTCCTCCTCGCTCTCGTCTGGTGCAATAACTCGTGTCCGCTTTCCACCTAAGCTGAGCCTGAAGCCTTTATCCGAGTTTATGCCTGCTTTGTCAACCATCACGCTGACAAAACGTCCTTTCAAGGCACTCGCGTCTTCCAGCATCTCAGTGAACTCCGGTTCTCTGAAGACAAACTTGATTCTGTATGTTCGCGTTTCAGCATCAGACTGTTCTAAGCTGACAGCCACTGAACCAGAACTTTTTATAGAAGCTAGACCATTGAGTTCTTCTTCGAGATCTTGTGCAGAGATATCCGCGTCTAACGTGTTCGTTTTGCCGCCATTGTAATTTAAATTGAACATTGGTTTCTGACAAACACCGTTTACAAGTAGACATTGCTTCACTGTGACTAGCTGTTCCTCTTCTTGTTCGAAACCATCTTGCCAATTTTCATACGAGATCACCTTTGTGAGAAAAAAAAATGGATACGGTGAAGAAACTATTCTTGTTGGATCTCCTTGTGGAAATAAAGGAACGTACTCGCAACCCAGCCGAGAAAGCAATTCTGGGCAAACTATAGCTACGCTCGCGAGCTCAGCTAGCCGTCTTTATAGAGTGGAGAATTTGCGGAAGCGAAATATCAAGGTCAAAGAAGCAACGCTTAACTCACTTTTACCAATGCCGTAGTCGCACGAAAATGAGAATTGACTGGAGTTGTGAGTGAAAAATAGTTCTGGAGGATGTTTCAAACTTAAGATGAACAAGTTGAAGGTTTCATGAGTGTTTTCGAAATGTTTTAACTCGAATAAAATTGTTGATAATCTTGGTAAAACATTGAAAATAAATAACTTGAGTTGTGCGCCCTCCACCAGCTCTTCAATTCTCATTTGACCGAGGCTTAACTAACAGAGGACACTACGCTTTAAGATAAAATACATTACTGTCAAAACCAGGCTTGATTTTAGGGCTTATCTTTCGTCATTTCTACCTGTTTTTCGGTCTGTATATCGCTATAAATATTGATATGTTGTTGTTCTTGCTCAGCCATAAACACATCATCTGCTGTTAGATTTGTACTCTCCTTGCGCAGGCCCAACGTAATGAAGTATGCCCCGCCGCCATCGTAATAATCTCCTTCCATGTAGTAATGTTTGTCTTTCTCCAAGTACATACGTTCTGACCATTGTGAGTCGTACTTCTGCCATCTATTGGGGCCAGTGTAAGGTGTGAAAGCAATTTCTTTCTGCAATATGACAGGATTTATAAAGTTGAGCATACATTTCTGAATTATCATCCCATTTCTGGACATTATTGAACGACAGCAGATAGCGCTCGACTTGCAGTTTTTAGGTGTGAATTGTTGTTATTATACTTTTATGAGCCATATATGTGGTGAGAAACTTATAACAAGAGTGAGGTTAAATATCACTGATTGTTCTTGTAAACTCTTGGATTAGTTGGACAACGATAATTTCGCTGCCCTAAAACTCTGTGCGGCACCACAGGCGGAGGCCAACTTGTAGCTATCAAGAAAAATAAGTTTGAAATTTTGTTCTTATGAGTGTATGCACTCTTGAATTTGACCACTATTGGTTCTTCTGTGACACCACCCGCTCGGGTATGCGTGGTTTTTCAGGCTAAACTTTCTCTGACGTCAACCACTGACCTTATCCGCCGGTGAACTACTGTTACTGAAGTATACAACGCTGTAATCATCTGACGTCACACCCAATCTGTACACTCCACTTGATGGAGGCACAAAAAATGCTGCTATTCGACCGACCATTCTGTGTTGTGTTTTTTTATATGGTGAATCGTTGGGACACGAGGCAACGTCTGTGTGTATCTGATGATGGTTACCAACAACGTAGGTAGCGTTGGGTTCAAAAGTACGCACATCCCGTAACCACCTGTTAATATCCCATGAATGACAATGAAAGCCACGGCCACCTATGTTGAAAAAGATCGCGTGAAGTGTTAAATGTACTAACAATTAAGTTAACAGGAAGAGCTTTGGATGCGACTACGAGGACGGCTATGTTTTAAGTACCTGGATACAATTCATTCCCTTCGTTTTCTACGTCAACTTTGCCAGTCTGGCAAGTGATAATTTCTCTTGTGGCTGCTAGAACCTCGCATGGAACACCTTAGCAAAGAAAGCATAGTATCAGTAAGAGATGGCTCTCGCTGGATCTCTAGGAGGAACAGTGTCGAAGTGATAGAACTACCCAGTATAACTTAATCTCACTACAGGCTGGTATTTATTACCTTGCAGACGGACTGCCATGCTCGATAATGTCAAGATTACGACACAAGGTGAGTATTACAAACGGTATAAAACTGGTAAAAAAATTTGTGAACCGCTGGTCGTAATGCATCGGCGACTGTGGCCGATTGTTGTAGACTGTCGTGGTGAAACAAAGAAATTTGTTGCGCAACGACGTTCCGCGAGTGTCGCAGACACGTCTGTCTGCGAGTAATGAGAAGCACCCACCTCCGACCGTTACTTTGACGTTCTCTTTAGAAGTACTGAATGCTTTCCCTTTGATTGTCAGAATTGTTCCACCAGCACGGCTACCACTTTTTGGCTCGACGCTATAAATATCTTGGAACAAAATCATCATTTTGGTGAGCCATAAGTTTCGTTTCATACTCACTGATCTTGTTTCATACCTGAATGAGCTTGATATTGGTAGATCACTTCGTTAGCGTCGACAGAATTAAGCTGGTCGTTATCAATCATGGATCGTCCGAAGTTTGAGACAAGATACGAGACTTTATAGGAACCTGATTGATAGATAAGGATAGAAAAGAGTGCCAAAGTTTAACGGAAGGCATAGTCATTTATGATATCGTTTGGAGACTTGATCGAAGTCTTTGGTCGTTCTATCTTTTTATTCATGTGTATGCAAATTTGTGAGCGCTGAACACATGGTCGTTGAAGATGCGGTTGGGAGCCATAACCAAAGTGTTTATTCCATTTTACGTGCATAAAATAATATGGTAGAGTTGCACGGATCAAGTTATCGGTGAGAGAGCCGTGCCCTTTGACTATGTATGTGTACGGCTTAAGCTAGAAGAAATGGCAATTGCATTAATATCTGACCTGGTGTAGTGATTTCTGCTCGACATATAAAGTTTCCCCACCAAGGAGTCCAGTGTATGCCATATCTTCAAAAATTAACGTGCAGAATAGGTTACGGATCAGGTTAGTGCCAACAAGAAAACAGAGAAAGCAAAGAGCCATGGAATACAGAGTTTGGTTTATACATTCAGTGAACCTGGCAACCCTATTACGGATTTAAAACACGAGAAGAGAGATCTTTTCTTATCTCAAACGCGAGGCGCATGCAGTCAAGCGTTTTCGAGGTGATACAACGCGAGTTCCAGTTGTTTTGAATGACTTCAAAAACGCCGCATTATAGATTGTTGTAATTAGGAGGAACAAGATCGCCGATTCTTAATTGAATTTTTACCCTAATTAGCATTCGGTGTTTTACCAGGTCTAAAAAGCCTTCTCTGTGATTAAGCTACAGAGTTTGATTGAAACTTTGGCCGATGAATATTAATGATTTTGAAATATATTGATCTGTACGATCTCAATTTTGAAAGAATTCTTACACTTCTCCGTCTTCATCGTTAGTGTCACAATTGTAGCCACCGATGTACACTCTTGAAGACAGCAAAAACAAAATATTTCACTTTCAAATAGTTTTCCTGTAAAACGTTTTATGTTCGAGAACCATTCTTGGTACAAACCGTGTAATTTCAGTTGCGTCAGGTTCACTATCAAAATCCTCGCCAGTGCTGTCAGATAGGCGACCAATTTGATCGGTGTACAATCTTCCTGTGATTGTCAAGATTTGATCTGCAAAGTTGCAAAGTTCGAACGTTGTTTTATAATATATTGTGTCATATAAGGGTATTTTCATGGGCATATGACTTTACTCCAAATCATTTGGGGCTTATTCCTACCTGGTAAACCAGCTTGTTTGCTCATGTAGTAGATCGTTGGCGTTCTCCAGTTGCGAAACTGTGTGAAGCAAGAAAACAGAAACGTTTTAATTAACACGAGAAATCACAACCACGGTGAAACTCTGTACAGACGAGCTATTTTCCTTGAAGAGTTCTCGTTGACTAGTTGAATTGTCCATGTGTACGACGAACAAGTTTTCTTGCCGGACGTATGCGCAAGTTACCTGCCTGAATAGCTCGCCTGACTAGCTTTTATACAAGGCTCCTTTTTGAGGAAAAACTTCTCAACTTTTGTTGCACACACAACCAAACATTCAAAGTTTCGAGCAAACTGTCAAAGTTTCTTTAATCTTACGTGACCACAAAGTGTAACTCAAAGACTATTAAAAGTTAAGTTTTCAAAGGTGGCTACACAGTTACAGACTAGCTTTAAAGCGGACTGTGATCAGAGAAACTTAGTTTACGAATTAACTCACCCTAAAGCGACATTGCGACCAGCAGTAGGTGTGACGATGCCCTCCTCCCAAAGGTTCACCATTCACTGATATAGAAAGAGTGTACGTATCCTTTTCATGTCCTTCCGGCGGCTTTCTAAAATAAAAATTATCATAGGCAAACGCTGCTTTGAGAGAGGTTAGTCTTTAAAAGTCCTGTAAATCGAGGGAGGTTTAGTAAAAGTACCGAGGGACTTCTTCCAAACATCCCGAGGCTTGAGGGTACATTTAATCACTAGTATCCCTCACAGTATGCGTTTAGGTTGTAATAAAATCGCCGCCGAGAGAATAAACAATGCATTGTACCCTTAGTCCCTGATGAATGCACAGACGAGGGACGTTTAAAATTAAATATCCCTCATTCTGTACTTTGGGGAAGGACGTCATGAAATGTCCCTGTTGAAACAAAACAAATCGAGGCGACCATGTTATAAAGTAAAATATCTCACATCCCTATTCTTGTTTGACAAAGTGAATGTGATAAGATTTTCAAGCTAATAATTATAAAGTGAATGTGACTTTGCAAGAAATCGCAGAACGTATTGACACTGTTATCCAATGCCTTCCTTGTGAAACGAAGGTAACTTAGCAAGAATTTGGAGTTCATGAACCAACGTTTCAAGTTCCGTGTCTTCATTGTAAAATGACTGTCAAAAACTTTACCCCAATTCACAAGAAAGTTTCGTAGGCGAACTATCAGTTTCTACCACGACACAAGCAACTTTGACTCCATCGTTGCCAGTGAAAGTGACCACGTTACCCAAAGTCGGGTCGTCGAACGCAAACTGATCAGTTGCAAAACCTAATGGTAAAATAAAATTGGAACTGAAATTGTCTAGCGTTGAACAGAGTATGAAATGACAAAGTGCAGCATATCTTGTATTGTGGTATCCTTAAGTAGTTAGCCGTAATACTAAGTGCACTGCATTGTGTATCCTCGTTTCTCAGGTTGGATATGAAAAACTGTATGTTACCTTTGCCATAGATCCGAAGCATCGTTCCCCCATTCAAACTACCATGATAAGTGTTCAAACTTCGTACGTTTCCCTCTATATTTGCAGGAATCAACAGAAAAAAGTATGTAACACGTTTTGAGAAGACCTTTAGCAATAGAAAGTCTTTGGCATCAAACTGCCGTCTCAAAGCAATGTTCCAAGAGGTAAAGACTTTTCAGATTATTTTACTCACCAGAAACGGGTACTTCATCATTTTGTCCAAAAGCTACAACAAATGTAGGATAGGAAAGTTTTTAATAGGAAAAAAGTAGAAAGGAAAAGCTCCTCACAATTCACAAATTATCTTCCATGGGTTGTTCATTGTCAAAAACAAAAGCTTTTCCATATTCGTCATTCATTACATTACCCAGGGAAATATGTCGAAAAAGCTCTTAACGGCTTGAGTTCTTATGTGTCGCAGAACATCGCGATAAATACGTCGTTTTTGATTTATGTAAGGACTGTTTGAAATGTCGGCGATCACAGTGACCGTTCGATCGCAGGGAATGAAATACTTTGTCCTTGCGACAATCGCTGATCGTCGTCATTGATCTGCGACATACTTGAGAGGCAGGCAATGAATTTACTGTATCTCGACTGCTCTCATCTTGTAGTTTTGGTCGCACTGCGCGCGGCATGTGGGTTGTAAATTAGTAGCATTGCAAGACGTTGAATTTGGTTACAATCATGGGGAGATGTACAATGCCAAATGACATATTTTCCGCTGAGATGTGTGCAATGCAATCCATGTCGTGGAGACACGACTTTTACTTTCAAAACACCGGCTCTGTATATATAGATGGTTGGGCAATAGCAAAGTGAGGGCTGTCTTAAGCCCGTTTTCCACTGGGTGGAATTTTCCGTTCGGAAAATAAATCTACCAAACTGATTGGCTAGCAATATATTTCCCAGCGGAGCAAACCAATCATGTTGCCAGATTTAATCTCTGCACGGAAAATTCCGCCTACTGGAAAACGGGCTTAATGAAAATACAACCAGGACAAAAGGTTTCATGCTTTTGAACTCCGTGTATGTGATGATTGAGTTGACGGATAATTACATAATCCTAACTTGTTACGAAAAGCAGCGCCTCCTTGGCGATGTATAATGAAAAACATTTCGTCATGTTTGCTAGCGGTATTTCTGTATGTTTTTTTAAATTTATAGCAGCTGTAACAATATGAAGCAAAACGAACTGGAATAGAGCAACGCTCTTCCTTGTAAAATTTTTCTACTAAGCCTTTTTTGGAGAATGTGTGATTGCAAAATGTGAAAAACGTTGAAATAGTTTGCAAAAAGGGGTGAAGTCCTGAGAAGTTGTATTTAGCATGCTGCGCTACATGTATCATGCTTGCTACTAACTCGACTTGCACAGAATATCTTCTTTGCAAATCGTTGGAAGTAACCGTGCGACTTACCAGTTGAAAATGTTGAAAAAATCAGCAGAGAGACTTGCAGCATTTTCTTGCGGAATGACTGCATAATATTACCTGTCTGTTTTCGTCGACTCTTCTAAAAGATACAATCATGATTAAATAGTTAAAAATGAACGTGTTTAGTTGAGTAAGTATAATGTTTATTAAGAGAGACTATCAGGAATGCAAGCGTTAAGGAGATCGTTTAAATTAACTTAAGTTTGGAACAATGCAAGGCTTGAGCGCGTTGGACTAACCTACAGTGCGCTGGAGGCTAACTTTGTGGTCAAATTCGCTAAAAAGTAGCCTCGCCATTAAGCCTGGTTTTCATATGGTCGTAACTATCGTATAGAGATATAGAGTCACGATCTTTTCTATCAGCCGAAGTAGAAAAGTTTCAAACTAGTTACTAGCAAAGCAAATATTAGTAAACAATATGTATGTTTTGTATAAGATATACTGCTTAGAAGATATATATTTTGGTATCGTGACTCTTCGTTTACGACACTTACAACCGTATGGAAACCAGGGGTCGGTTGTTCAAAAGTTGAGTAGCACTATCCATTGGATAGTGAAGTTTTCAACGTTGATAAAATTGGACAAAAGATGTCGAAACTTCCATTTTTGTCAACAATGTAAACACTAGAGACTTTAATCTAACGTTACAAGTCGTAGTATTATGTTATAAGGATCAACGGGAAATTTTTCGAAGGCTACAAAAAATCACTATCCACTGGATAGCGCTCTATCCACCTTTTGAACAACCGGCCCCAGGCTTTACCAGCGGAAAATTTATTAACCAGATCAGCAAAAACTTTTGATCTTACCATGGAGTATAGTTCAACATCTTAACCACTAAGGTATGTGGTTAGAATGTTGAACTATACCCGCGAGTATGCCCCACACACGTTCAAGGGTTATAAGTTATGGAGAGTATGCTAAATGATGAATTCCTGCATGATTCAGCATATCGATGCCTTGTTTCATTTTAAGATAACACCGTTTTAATTCACTCTATACAAATGATATGAACCTCGATAGACTAGCTGGGTTTAACTCAAACTATATACACTATAGGTGAATAAGTTGCTTTAAGAAACTAGTTATGTACTTACTATAGCCAACTCGCAGGACAGGTTGTGATTAACGTTCTGTTTTCATGCGATGTACAGATATATTCCTGCGCAACTGTACCATGCTGATTTCGTAAAGAAATTACATTTTTGTTTTATTAGTTTCCATCGGCTTCAAACTGTGCTTTTGTTCTGGATTGAAATTTTGCATGACAGGAGAATTTTTAAGATTAATTAGTTTTGCTATGTATTGTTGAGTGGAAGAACTTGTCATGGTATATTGTAACAGTCATTTGTCAAATTCATATGCATTGTGAAAGAGGTGTACGTGCTGTGCTGTTTAACGAGTTCTTCCTTTTAGGGAGGGAAATAAAAAGATGCCTGGTGTCAGGCTAGACAAATGTACGAAACTTGTTCTCTTCTTGAAGCCAGCTATCTTTTTGTACGCTGACGTGACGTACAAAAAATCGCTGGCTTTCCTGGTGTGCCACGCCATATTTATGTTGCTGTAGAAACAGTGTGTATATCAACAACCGTTTAATGGATGAAAATGTTGTACTGAAGCACATGTATCTCACCGCGTAGCTCGTTAATTATTGATAGCTTGGCATTTTAATACTGCTTTATGGCCCATATCTATGCGGAAATTGATTAGATTTTGTACTGCTCTTAACAGCTCTGCGCCTGCTTAATACGGCCCAAGTCGTGGGAGAAAAATATGGATTGTGAAAACTAGTCCAAAAAATTATCAAAGCAAGCGTCGTTTCTCGTTATCTCGAAACAAACAGGTGCCGACTGGTAAGTAACTTTACAAATTTTTAGTCGTCTAGTATTGTATTAGTTGGGGTAAATATTTAACTCGGTTCTTTTTGAGTTTTCTATAAACTGGGGATAAAGTAATTTGTAGAACGTGGATATCACAAAGTCTTAATTCACTTATGTTGTATAATCTGTATATATATTGCTTGTCTTTGGAGACATGTTGGAATAGTTGGTGTCGTAGGGATAGTTTTGTAGTGTTACGCAATCGAAGTGCACTGAAACAACTTCACGATTGTCTATTTCAGTACTATTGGCATTAGCCCATTAATAGCAAGCCAAAATCCTTTAAAAAATCGGGATGCGTTATTTCGCCATACCTTCCCAAACGTGCACTGTAATATAGGCAGAGTCATTAAGTATACATAAATTCAACGAAACGTGCAGTAAAATTAGATATAAATTTGTCAATATGGCGTGCATTGCAAACCATTTCGTAAAATTTGTAGCATTCGAAAAGTATTCTATATTAGTTGATATGAACTCTTTGCATTGGTGTTCTAATCGACGAAAACTTTTCAATTAGAAGAGTTTTTGTGGAAAACACTTGTCTGGGAAAATTATGCAGAAGCAAAAAACGTAAAAGAGTGCTTAAATTTGAGAGTGATAATTTCAAGGCATAACTTTTTGCACATGACAAAAATGCTCCAAAATATTATTCGTGTAGATATGTAAGGATGGAAGAAGGTGAACAGTTTTTCCTAAAAGACCGAAGATCTGTTTATTTAACATTGGCACTCAGCACTTTAGAGAAAATTGGATTTTTTGACATTGTGTAATAATAGTCATCGCACCACTTTTCTATCAACGTGATTCAATTCAATTTGAATATTTTTTATCTAATGTTAAATTTTTACTGTAACGGCAGTTTTTACGGCTAACGATTTTATCTCAAACGAAGAGGGAAAAAAATATAGAAATTTATTCATATTTACAGTCTATTTACATTCAGTCTCCCGTTTATTTCCAGAAGCTGGGCATGCATGCGCTGTTCGAAGTTTGCTTTTGTTAAAAATTATACTTTTAACTAAACCTCACCTTTTCTGTAGTTAGCTATATACAATTTTCAACCGAAAACGACAACTACAGTTCTTTTCATTGATATTACTTCCAAGAAGCTTTTAAAAAGCTTTTAATATTATCTGCTTGAAACTAACATATGGTTTGTAAATTGAGCAAAAACTCATGCATGCATAAGGATGTTTTTCACTAGCTCATTTGAATTTTTAAGTGCATGTGTGTTTGCATGAGTATATTGTAACGGATAGGCTGTTAGAAGATCATTTTTACTCAATGGAAAAAATTGCAGAACACAAACGGACAAATCGATCTGCTTTCTGCGCCGTTACTTTGATTTTAAGCATATCTTCAAAAGAAATAACTGTCTGTATCGTATTTAGTTTAACAAGATTATACTTCGAAATATATATTGTTGTGTGTATACTTATCATATTTTGCTCAAAATATTGGCATAAACGTTTGACGAAGTTATGACTACACGAAGGTCTCGCGATATTTTTTTATTGCTTTTAAACAAAACATCGCTTCAAGACATATATCACTGGACAATTTTTAAAAATTAGAGTCTTAATTCTGCAATTTTCACGTTTAAAATTTGTTTGTTTTTTTGTTCCTATTTCGATCTGCATCTTAGGAACAAAGTAAAACTGGACTTAAAAAAGCTCATGCATGAATCAAATTTTCTCTGCTATTCACACGCATCGCGCCTCTAATTAAGGAACCAGTTTAGGCTGCAAAGATTATTAAAGTCTGTTTTCCATTTCAACGGCACCGTTGCAAACCGTTGCGTGTTTTTGTTGTTTCGTGAGCGGCATTAAAGCAAAACATGACTTAATGGAAAAAAGTAAAAAAAAAAACGGATTGCAGTGGAAAGCGCGTAGGAGTGAGTCCATTTTGAATGAATCCAGGTTTACTCGTGTTTTGATCACCTGCTTTTTTTGCACCTGTCGACCCGTAAGGATTGCTGACTGCATATTAGCAGATCTGCACAATATATTACTGTAAAGACCTGTTTTAAATTCATAGCTTTAAAGATAAGTGATGAAAGACGATTGTGAATAATTCATTTAACTCTCTCAGTTGCTAAATACCACAAGTGCTCTTCAGGCACTTGTGTTTCGTCCTTTGTTAGCGACGCTGGATAAAAAGGATGATTTTTATTGGACCTCCTCTGAAAGTGAAAAAATATGCCAGCTATTATTGTTATCATGTTATATAGTATTTTACTCGATGTTGAATATCGCACGCGAATGAGCAAATTTTCATTGATGTTATTTACTCGCTCGTGAGCAGATTCAGTCGTGTCATTGTTCTCAAAACGCTTTGCAGGGATCCAAAAGAGAACGTTCCTTACTGTTGACAAATGATGCGACGTTGAATAGAATTTAGGAAACAGACAGCTTCGCATGCAGAATGGGAAAATTTGTTGTTAATTCTGGAGATTCGAGAGAGAAAAAGGCTGAAAAAGATACGAAAAAGATGCCGGATAAAGATTTTCAAGAAAAGTCGTGTTTCTTTTTGAAGCGAACTTTTTTTGTGAGAAAGTGGTTTATTCATCTCGTTCACTGGCCATATCTTTTACCTGGAACCTCAAGGCCCGTTTAACCAGGCGATGTTTGCTGCGATTTTTCTCCTTTTAGCGTATGTGATCGAGTAGGTTGACTGGTGAGTGATTAGCAAAATTGTTGGACCAAGAATATTCGCTTTTATCTACTCTATCACATTGTTCAACAGGCGAAAAGTCGCAGCAAAAATCACCCGTGTAAAAGGGCCTTCATTTACCAGCCTCTAAATCCACAATGATTAAATTTCTCCATAAGTGTATTATAGTTATGTAGTAAATAACTGTAATATAAATATGGACAATCCCTGGCCATGATGTAGGTAGGTACCAATTTTGCCTTCAATCAATTATACAAGAACCCACTTGCATTTACTGTAGTTGTACCGCGCGGTGGCGTTACGGCTCTGTATTGAGTTAACTGAGCTGATTTGACTTGTCACTTGCGGCGGGATCCACAATTTTCCTTAACTATAAGTACATGGTTTGAACGACTCAGTATGTTAGTGATTCTAGTGAACTGCGTGTGTCTGGCCTTGGCAGATCCACTGGACCACGAATGCGTCAAAATGAACTGTAAACAACTCAAGAAAATCAATTCGTTTGTCCTGTACTTCTTCGTCGCGGAAATGGTGATTAAAATTACAGCCATGGGAGTTATAGGCAGGAAGGGGTATTTCTCAGAGGGCTGGAATCGATTGGATTTCCTTATTGTTGCTGCTGGGTAAGTTGGTGATTCGATGCATCGCGCATGTCCTTAGCTTGGAGTATTTAATGACAGCAGATCGTGATCAACGTCATCTTGCAGTATCATAAAGCCTTGGGCAAACTAGGAAACATTGTTGCGGAAACATTGTTGCGGAAACATTTGTGATTCGCAATGCTTCCCTAAATGTTTCCCTGTTTGCCCACACGTAGAAACATTGTTGCGGCAACGAAATTTGTTTCCCGGGA
The DNA here is from genome assembly GCA_025400095.1 of Phenganax marumi. Lineage (NCBI taxonomy): Eukaryota > Metazoa > Cnidaria > Anthozoa > Malacalcyonacea > Clavulariidae > Phenganax > Phenganax marumi. The sequence goes on from JAODVM010413831.1 coordinate 44,876, forward strand.
AGCAAAAATGTGTCCTATCAAATGCAGAAACATTTTATGTTTCCCAAGTACGATTTTTGTTGCGGAAACATTGTTTCCCAGTGTTTGTTCACCTTAGGAAACATGACGAAACATTGGCAGGAAACAATGTTTCCGCAACAATGTTTCCTGGTTTGCCCAGGGCTTAAGAAAATGATGTCATTTCTTTTCATTATACATGTAGTAATGTGGTAGCTAGTTGAAAAGCACACTAGCAAGTGAAATAATAGGTATCATTTGTTTGCTTTTCGAAGAGTATAAACATGTTGAGGTAGACACCATTCGCTGCATGATGAGCGTTTTTGTGTAGTGAAATGTTTAAAATTTTTAAAAGTAATAATATTATTAAATCTCTTTGTTCTTAGGATAGTGGACGAGTTTTCAGGATTTAAAGACGGAGCATTTCTGGTTACGATAAGACTAGTTCGTGTTCTACGACCTCTGAGAGCAATCAATCGTGTTCCCAGTAAGTTCAGATCATAAGAATACTCCTGTTTACGTAGCCGATATAATAATAAAGCGGTTATACTACTTCTACTATTCTCGTAGACTTGACTTGTATAAAGACTAGCCCAGAACTGATCCGTGAAGAAATTTCTGTCTCAATATTTTTATGATGCTAATGAACACGATGTAGCTCAGTTTTCAGTTATAATGTTCTCTTATAGGTATTCGAATTCTAGTGACGTTACTACTAGAAGCTCTACCTCTTCTTGGAAATGTGCTCGCACTGGCGTTTTTAGTCTTGTTTATATTCTCCATTGTTGGAGTTCAACTATGGCAAGGTTTTCTACGAAACAGATGTTTCCTTAATTCAACTTTGTTAAACGCCACGTAAGGGAAACGCTGGACTATGAAGTTAATCAGTTCGCAAGTTTGGGAGTTCAATTCAGATTTTATTACGAGTGCGCCTAAGAGGGTTTTTGTATAACAATCAAATGTTTTCATCACAAATACATCCGCTGTTCTTGTTACTAAATCACTGAAATTTATCCAGAAGTTCTGTTACAAAAGTTATGTTATTTGCTAAATAAGATTACGTTGTAGTTCGACAAAATCTTATATTTATATTTATATTGCATTTGTTTCCTCACAGAGGCGCCAGTCCACAGAGTTGTTACTATCAACCATCTTTTGAGGAACCAGACTTTCTCTGTTCCCTTCCGTCTGACTCTGGGACACAACGATGCAGCGGCTTGCCGAATACTTCACGTTGTACGCTCTCAACACAGCCTATGATTGGCAACTTCTGTGAATTTAGTAGGATCTACAAGGAGTTGAGTAAAAACGACTATCGATGTTTGCAAGAGGGACCTAATCCATCCTACACCACAGTTTCTTTTGATAACATTGGATATGCCTTTATAGTTATATTTCAGGTTCGTTCGTAGTTGTGTGGCAGGTAATAGAGCGTTTTAGCAGAGTGCAAGCACAGATTAGAGACTAAGGCCTAGGTCAAACGTCGCTCTTCTCATGCGCCGAACCTAATGCAAATGACCTAAAGTCTTTGTCTGAGCTCA